>ML829962.1:26767-53363 GCA_009831015.1 Picea engelmannii | reverse complement strand
ATGCTTGGATGTCTTACAAAGGAAGTATTCATGACAATTTCATGCAAGTGACATTTTACAAATACACTAAAATGTACATTGTTTGTCAATTTTTTGCATTCGTAAAATACCATGTATTGGTTAGGAGTCTAGATTACAGGGACATAATCAGTTATATTTTCTTGTGAATTTATTTTTGTGTTTATACAAACAAGTAAAATTCTAAAGTCTTCTTTCGAGAAGCAATCTATTTCGTGGAAAGGGCCCACATATTAGAGGAAATCGCCATACCAAATGAGTATAGGCCTAATCGGGTCTTTGATCGGGTGATGATACCCTGACGAATAAATATTTCTCCTATCAAAAATTGACAGTAAGGAAGATGACAAGCTGACCCTTTAGAGCCAGTCGTCTAAATGTATTTAACTGGTTACAACTCCTATACATATTTATATTTTGGAACATTCTTTGAGTTATCCTAGGCCTACTTGCAGTATTCCCAAGAAGATAGTTGATTCATTTTCAAAATTTAAATTCGATGGTGAGGGTATAATATCTACATTTTATCATCTTTCTCGTTTTAATATTAAATGAATTTTTTCCTAATATTTAACAAGAATGAAATGTGGTTATTCAATCTCACATTACAAGGGAGAATCAAGTTTTGACTTGAAACAATTCATGGAGGTGATTCTCAGTGCTCACGAGGATTATAATTATAATAATGAGTGTTTGGAATTTAAAAAATTACTCAAGTTTGAAGGCAAGACCGCTAATGAATTATTTTCCAGATTTTTGTTAACTTGCTTCAGATTCAGTGAGGATGATCAACCTTCTAGAGAATATGCATTAGATTGGTTTCTATATATTAAGTCTCTTTCTAACACACAAGATCAAGAAAACCATGATGAACTTTAAATTGATCTTTCTCATGATATGCATGTTGATAAATTTATTATCTCATCAGTCAATGTTGATTCAAAGTCTAATTCTATTGAGTCTACTAATAACATTGAAATTGTTTGGCAACAAAAAATGTTAGGATTTTGTGATATACAATTTCAAGAACAAGATAAAGTGTCTAAGGATTCAACTCTTATATTAGACATTGATACTCAAACCCTTTTTGAAAGGGATATGGTGGAAGAAGACTTAATGCTTATAGGATTAGAAAGTGAAGGTGTAAGTAATGGTTATGATAGTTCATTTTCTTCTTCTCATATTCACCAAGATCCCCTCATCATTACACAACACTTATCATTAAATGACAGTTTGCATGATATTGTTTCTGTTGAAATAGTTAATGAAGGTTATCATATGAAAATGGAAGCGTTTAATCTTTTAAAGTCTGCAAAATTTTACTCCTTGTATTCAAATATGTTTGATAATCATAATATACACTTTGACATTTTTCAAGTTAAGATTACACTATGGTCAAATTCTAGTTTTAGGAAAAGTGATAGAAAAGTGTCTTACAAAGATGAGAGAAATGTTTCCATTGTAATTCATTTCAATATTATGAAGAACAGAATGTGTTTTTATGAAAAATTCCTATGAAACACATGCATGCTTTTCTAGTTCATCATATGTCATTGGAAATGTTGACTTGGTTTGTAAGTTGAAAAATGATGAAATCATTTCTCATGTTGTAATAGATATTGATGATATAGAGGCATTTCATCCCAAGGTATGGAAACTTCCTATGAAACACATGCATGCTTTTCTAGTTCATCATATGTCATTGGAAATGTTGACTTGGTTTGTAAGTTGAAAAATGTTGAAATCATTTCTCATGTTGTATTAGATATTGATGATATAGAGGCATTTCATCCCAAGGTGTTGGTCATCTCAGGGTCACATGTCATTAATTTTGAATTTGAACATGGAAAGAAAAATGAGGTAATTTTTGGGAAGGTAATGAATATGTCGAACTCTCATTTTGTTTCTTTTGAATTTAAAAATGGTAACATTTCTTTAAACAAAACATTCTCCATGAAGCACCTTTTTGAGTTTTCAAGTCATAATATTGATGAGTTTCTTTCCGATCATGATCCTGATGAGATATGCATTCCCTCCATTAAATGAATTCCAAATTGGTTTTTATGATCCAATTGAACCTTGGTTAGAAGAATCATTTTTGAAGAAGTTTCCATTGTATAGTTGATTCCATATTTTGTTCTTTTTAAATAGTAAATTATATTTAATTCTTCCCATATTTGGATTTGGAGTACTACAATCCCAAGTACTAATAATTCACCTATATCTTGTCAATTTTCCAGCGGATTCAACCCTTGTTATGAACTAATTTACCATGTTGATATTTTAGCACTCTACTCAACACCTGAAAGTTAGCTCAAAATAAAATCACTTTATCTACTAAATTCACAAATGAGTAATGAACTAAACACGCAGTGGAAACATAAACAAGGAAACCAAATCAAGCAGAGATAAACTTCAATATTTTCATGTATAATCCCCTATAAAAACCCAGAGCGAAAACTAATCCAATGATGCTTTCATTAAGGTTAAATTAAGGCTCCTGTAATAGGGAAAATGACCCACTAAGAGAATTATACGCTGCCGAAAAACCTAACAACTCATGTGGTGTTGTATGACCCTGTACCAACACATTTCTCGAGGCATACATGATTCATCCCACTATGAACTGCGTATACACATGATTGTCTACACTATGAATCATGTATCTGTATAGAAAACCCGAATGACAATATTTGTATGATTTGACTCTTCCTTGTGGCTTATGTCCTTTGAAACCCACTTGCGGTTACTTCCTCTCTCTCTCCTTCTTGACCTGTATGACCTCTAGATGAAATTCCTTATCCACCTATCAAAGATAATGAATCAAAATCCTTTATGATCCAACCCTCTGATCATCACATGGTTGAAATCTCTTCAGCCAACCTATGATATCTACTCAATCTAGTGTAAGCAAAAGTCCTTCTTTTCTCCTACACTCTTCACACTAGAAAAAATTCTTATTTTCTATCCTCAACCTTGGTCTCTCACCAAAGAATCTCACATGTGTATCTCACACAAGTCGCATCTGTGTTGGCTCCCTAACACAAGTCTCTCGACCTCGAGCTCTCACCAAAAATATCTAACTTTGATCTCTTATCAAAAGTGTTTCTTCCTTTATGCCATATTTTCTTTTATAATCATGATTTACAATCTATTTCTAATATTTAAAGTGATCTATGGTTGATATCACTTCTCACACTCACTTAATATTTAGATTACATGATGCATGCTAAGCATGTTCCTTAAATAACTCAATTACTAATAAAAATACATTTACTTTAATTAATTCCTTTTAACTAAAGTAAACTCACACTAGGCTTTCAACGACTACCACATGCTAGACACAAGAAAATGTGGAAGTATCCATCTCTACCTCAAAAGGAAACCTTGGAGATCAATGTCCTAAACGATTGAAGAAGGAAAGACATATCTAGCCTAAATCAAGATGGCGAAAGTATATTGACAATATATCCTCCTAAATAAGGGTCCAAAAGGGTCCAAAGATGCTTCTCTCGAAACAGTGGACCAAAAAACATTTTTGTCTTTAGAAAGATCATGAACCTAGGGTTGATGAAAGGGATGCAAAGTAATCCATACACACTCTTTAGAAAGATCATCCCACACCTCAGTAAGGCTAGGCACATTGGCGGAAACGATCCGGAAAAACATACTTTCAAAACAAGTTGTGTAGATTAGGTGGAAGAAGATGAGGTACAAGAAAAATTATATCCCCTAACGCAAGACCAACTAGGAATGGTAGGATAGGAAAAGATCCCAAGAGATACAAAGGAAGCATGGATAATAGTAGTGAAAAACAATTCCTCAAAAGGAAAAGATCCCAAGAGATACAAAGGAAGCATGGATAATAGTAGTGAAAAACAATTCCTCAAACACTATAGATTGTGAAAAACAACATTACCAATTGTGACAAGAAGAATTTTATGTAGTCACAAGCCATAAGTATTTTATAACTTTATTATTAACCTCAAATACAATTTTTTTTAATACAAAGTTTTCTAAATGTTTATTAAAAATATAAATTATACATACAAAATTTTCTCAATGTTTATTAAAAAAATAATAAGTTATACACACATTTTTCCAAAACTCTTAACAACTTATACAATGTTTAAAAACCTTAAAAAAGATTACAAAAATATTTTTTAATGAAACAATTCCTTTGAACTCAAATTAAAATAATTATTATTCGAACTTTATTGAAAAAACTAAACTTAAAAATTAATCGATTATTATCTTAGCATTGTAAAACTACATAATACACAATTTTAATTTATTATCATAGCATCTAAAAAACCACAATACATTTTATTAAAAAAAACACAATACACATTATTATCATTATTAATAATAATGTTCTTCATTTTCCAAGGATTTCTACAAATATTAGTAGTATGACCCATTTTTATACATCTATAACATTGTATAGATTGGTTATGTTTGTTTTGGTGTTGTTGCTAAGAACTGTCTTCACCTTTTTTTCTAGTGTTTTGTCTAGCATCTTTTTCCCTTGATGTGCAAGACATAGAGTTTCGATATTGGGAAGTGACTCCTTCTTCCCAAATGATTTTTCCCTTGATGTGCAAGACATAGAGTTTCGACATTAGGAAGTGATTCTTTCTTCCCAAATGATTTTTTTCTCTCTATAATTTTCTCAACAAGTTTATCAAAAATCATGTATTTTATATTTTCATTAGATTGAAGAGATTCAAGATAGTGTTGTTTTATATTTTCATTAGATTGAAGAGATTCAAGATAGTGTGAATAGGTAAGGTAAATAATTTTGTAAGTTGTAAATCAACCTCTACACGAGTGAATTTAATATCATCAAAAAGGGCTCATATTTTCATTAGATTGAAGAGATTCAACATAGTGTGAATAGGTAGGGTAAAGAATTTTGTAAGTTGTAAATCAACCTCTACACCAATGGATTTAATATCATCAGAAAGGGCTCTAATTTCATAAGCTAACTTCATAGGATAATTATTTTTCATCTCTAAATTAAATAAATTAATTATCAGTTGAATAATCTCAAGTTATGAATGCGAGCCATAAAGATCCATGAGTTTCTTTAAGGATGAAAAAATAGTTATACAAGAAATTATATGTCTACTTACCTCTTCACTGAGGGAGGTGGCAATCAAACAATAAGAATTTTTGTCTTTAATTTTCCATATTGAAATCTCCTTTCATCTGTATGCTCCTCTGGCTCACTTGCTATCATCTTCATCTTTTCTTTCATCAATGTTTTCATAGATACTATCCCACAAATCATTAAAAATCAAAGTATATGTTTGATTTTCGTGAACCATTCCTGATAATTTTCTTTACCGGAAAGCACAACCCCAACAATCGAAATTAATGAATTCATTTTGTCTTTTATTGAAATTAATTAACATAAATTCTTACGGAGGAGAATCCAATTTGTTGAATTTCTCACAGAGGAGGTCCTCCTTCCGGTGACTCGACTTTCCTACCGCGACCTTCTCTCAAACAACGTATATCTCTGTCGATTCTTCCAACTGGTGGCTGACTTCTACACACCTACACTTATCGGCGGCTCCCTCCATATGTGGCTCTTAATGGGGCTCAATTCACATAGAAACCGCTCTCCTTTTCTCAGCTCTAATAACAATGTCACAGGCGATAGTGAGGAAAATATCACAACACAATATTATGTGAATACAATTTAGTTACTTGGACGGTAACTACTTTGAGATTTTAACTACTAAAAGTTTTAACTAATAATTAAATAATATTACAATTAAATAATCCCCACCTTTTCTCCTCCTACTTATCAATGCTCGCTTCCCCTCGCCTGCTTCATATCCACATGCCCTACACGGCCCTGCCACCCTCCATCAAAGCCAAGTGCCCTATAGTTTAAATAGCGAGGAACCCTGTGGACACATTTGTTTCCCTCTCGCATTTCTATAGCAAAATCGAAGGAGAGTTAGTTAATAACAATGGTGATTATATGAAGACCTATTCAAATCCTTTTGCTTAGGGTCATAGTAACCTAGACAAAGCTCGACGTTCAAATCTTGGGAGGAACTACACTATAGAGAATACAAATAAAAATGATTGGTCACTTAGAAATAATGATTACTTAATAATGGAAAAAATGGAATAATGGTTTCAACCGTCTAACAGTTTCAACAGTCCAAACTGTTTATCTTCCTATATAATTTACTCTTTAATTTATTTAATAAAATTCCCAACGTTTTTTTCCCTTGATGAACTCGAGGTGTTGTCTTTCTTGAGAGAAGACGATTCTATCTCATTTCTTCTTATTTCAAATTGGTATCAGAGCTTGGAGGTTCGTTGTTGCGTGGAGGGACGACAAACCCTACTCCCTTGGTCTCATCCTTGATCGACTTGGCGTTTATTTGTTAGTGATCGATCTTGACTGTTGTCCTATTGATCCATCTTTCTCACCGACGCTCGGAAAAACTAGACTTAAATACCTATTGGCATCGAATGACAGACAACATAAATATACTCATTTGTGTGTCAAATTTTATTGGTTCAAGGGAAATTTCTCCATTTGAAATATGGCAGTATTCATCAAAGTTGAAACAGAGGGAGATCTTAATAGCATGGTGTCCACATACGTTATTGCATAGAAAACTTGGCTGAGATTAAATCCATCTTTGTCGAGAAGCCAATTTCTTTCTCTCTCAAATAATTTCGATCTGTCTGATCGCTAGGATCGCGACAGTCATCTGGAGTATATTCACTACTGGAAATTAATTTTTTGAGGGTTAGAAATGATAAATTGTGAAGCAAGAAATGCAAAGAGAAAGAATAGAACAAAAAACAATATATTAGAATATATGAAGAAGAGTACAATGAGAAGTAAGTCTGAAGGAGTTGTGAAGAAGTTACAATGCAATGGGAAATAGCTGAGCTAAATAGGCTCAAGCAAATCATGAATAGAAAGTACAGCTGGCAGTGTACAGTCAGCCTATTGAGGTTACATTATATTTAACACTCCCTCTTAAACTCAACAGTTACAAACATCAGCACTGATTATGCCTAAGTGTTGTCTCTGAAAATAAAAAAAACTGACTTTCCTAGTGGCTTTGTAAAGATATCAACAAGATGATCTCGAGAACCACAGAATTGTAGTGCAATATCACCATTATTGATTAACTCGCGTATAAAATGAAAATGAGTATCAATGTGTTTGTTTTTCTTGTGAAACACATGATTTTTGGATAAAGCAATTGCTGAAATATTATCACAAAGAATAGGAGTTGGATCATTTTCTGTATGTGACATATCTTTCAATATTCTTCTCAGCCACACAGCTTGACAGGAAGTTGAGGTAGCAGCGACATACTCTGCCTCTACAGAAGATATTGAAACAATTGGATGCTTCTTTGATGCCCATGAGATTAGGTTTGTGCCCAGTTGAAAAACATGTCCAGATGTGTTTTTCCTGTCATCTAGGCTGTCTGCAAAATCACTGTCTGTGTAACCAGAAAGTTGATGACTATCAGATGTAGTGTACCATAAGCCGAAATTGAGAGTTCCTGCAACATATCTTAGAATTCGTTTTGCCATTTTCCAATGAGAATCTTTGGGTGATTCCATGAATCTGGAAACAAGGCTGGCTGCATACATAATGCCAGGCCTAGTTGTTGTAAGACACAACAAAATTCCTACTAAACTTTTGTACAGGGTAGAGTCCACTGTAGGACCTTCATCATTCTTGCTCAATTTTGTGCCTAGTGGTATGGGGGTTTCTGCTGGATTGCATTCTTCCATGCGAAATCTTTTGAGGATGTCTGCTGCATACTTTTGCTGACAGAAAAAAATGCCTTTGGTTGATTGATCAACCTCAATCCCTAAAAAATATTTCATTATGCCAAGATCTGTCATCTCAAACTCAGATTGCATGGCATGTTTAAAATTTTTTAACTCAAGATTTCCTGTGTAGATCATGTCATCAACGTATAAACATACAATCAAAATTTTACCGTGCTGATCTGTTTTGGTGTAAAGAGTTGGCTCATTTTGGCTTTTGCTGAAACCACTTTTGATCAGATAAGTGTCAATTCTGTTGTACCAAGCTCTTGGAGCTTGCTTTAAGTCATACAAGGCTTTCTTCAACCGATATACTTTGGCTGGGTGCTCTTGGACTTCAAATCCAGGTGGTTGATCGACGTAAACTTCTTCTTCTAAGAAACCATTCAGGAATGCTGACTTGACATCCATCTGGTATACTTTCCATTTGTGTTGGGCTGCTATGGCCAATAGAGTCCTTACAATGTCTAATATTGCTACTGGAGAAAAAGTTTCACCATAATCAATACCTGGTTGTTGTGAGAATCCTTTGGCAACAAGTCTTGCCTTGTGTTTTTCGATCTGCCCTTTTTCATTGAGTTTAGTTTTGTAAACCCACTTGACACCAATACTTTTCTTGTGACTTGGAAAATCAACAAGATCCCATGTCTTGTTCTTCTCAATGGAGTCAATTTCTTGGTTCATTGCTTGAACCCAATGTGGCTCCTTAGCTACTTCCTTAAAAGATGTAGGTTGACATGACATTAAAGCAAAAATGTTGTGTTGTTCAAAGTCATCCAACTGTTGATGGATTTCTCTCAAACTTCGAGTTCTCTGATTTTGTGGTTCAGAGAATGATTCTCTACTGGAAGTTGAGTTATCCTGAGAATTTTCAGGTTGTCTTTGTACTTGCAATCATGGAAGAATAGTTTGAGGTACTTGCTGTTCTGAATTTTCTGCATTTTCGGAACTTGGCAACAATGGATTTTGACTGTCCATCTGTTGATTTTCTGAATCATTCCAGAATTGATTTTCCAGAAATTTTACATCTGTGCTGAGAATTAGTTTCTTGGTGATTGGATTGTAAAGACTATAAGCTTTAGATGTTTCACTATATCCTGTGAAAATACATTTCTCACTTCTGTCATCAAGTTTCTTCCTTAATTCAGAAGGTATGTGAGCGTATGCTATGCATCCGAATGTCCTTAGATGCACAACATTTATCTTTGTCCCACTCCATGCTTCTTGAGGAACTTTCATCTTTAGACTGGTGGTTGGAGATCTATTTAGGAGATAAACTGAGCATGCTACTGCTTCAGCCCAAAAAGTATTTGACAAACTTTTCTCTTTAAGAAGTGTTCTTTCCATATTCATTATTCTCTGATTTTTCCTTTCAGCCACTCCATTCTGTTGTGGAGTATACCTGGTTGTTGTTTGCATGATAATGCCTTGTGATTTGAAGAGATTTGCAAATTCTCTGGAGTTGTATTCTCCTCCTCCATTTGACCTGAGTGCTTTGATATATTTTCCACTCTGTTTTTCAGCTTCTGCCTTGAATTCTTTGAATTTTGCAAAAGTTTCAGACTTGTGTCTGAGAAAGTAGATCCATATTTTTCTACTGAAATCATCAATAAATGTTAGAAAATAAAAACTACCACCTATTGACTCTATTTGCATTGGTCCACATAGGTCAGTGTGAACAAGTTCAAGATGTTGTTTGGCTTGATTGGAAGATTGTGGAAAACTAGGTCTCTTATGTTTTCCAAGTATGCAAGACTCACATGGGGGAATTTGCTCTTTAAAGATAGGAAGACCTTTGACCATGGAGTTCTTCTAAAGAAGACTTAGACTCTAAAATGGTAGATGTCCAAATCGTGTATGCCAAGCCATTGTTTCATTCAGGGTTGATGCACTTTGTGCATATGGTTGAATCAGATTTGCAGTTCTGAGGGTAACGGGAAACATCCTATTTGGAGTCATATGGAGTTTAGAAATCAATTTTGTGCTGGGGTATTTGTCATATATTTTGCAGGATGCTCCCTCAAAAAGTACCTTATAGCCATGTTCAATGAGTTGTCCTACACTTAACAAATTATGTTTCAAATATGGAACATGATAGACATTGTTTATGTCTTTCTTCACATTCTGTTTAGTAAGAATAGGAACAGTTCCTTTTCCTTGAACTTTGACTAAGTAATCATTTCCAAGTGTAATATCAGATGAGATTAAAGAATCAATGCATGAAAGTAATTCTTTGTTACCTGTCATGTGATTGCTACATCCACTATCCAGAAACCGGAGATCTTTAGGTTGTTGTTCAGTTTTGTGACACGAAAGAAAAATACCTCTTGAGGTGTCTCCTGTATGATTTGACACATGTGCTCTGCCTGAGAGATGATCTGCTTGCTTCTTCCTGCATTCAGATTCATAGTGCCCATACTTTTTGTAGTAGTAGCATTGTATGCTTGTTTTGTCATTTGACCTTCTCCCTCTGCCTCTTTGAGGCTGGAAATTCTAATGTTGATTTTGTTGTTGTTGTCTTTGACCTTGAAAATTTTGATTTGGATATTGTTGTCTGTTACCTCCACTGGAGTGAGGGTTACTTTGATTGCTCCCTCTTCCTTGGTGACCTCTGCTTCTGCCTCTGCCTCTCCCTCTGCTGAAGGAGAATTGAGTTTTGAAAGCATTGGAGATTGACTCATCTGTGAGATGCAGTCTAGTCTCATGTGTCACCAGAGAACCAATTAATTCATCTATTGAAAAACTTGACAGATCCTTGGATTCAAGGATTGTTGTTACAACCATTTCAAATTTCTTTGGTAAACTTCTGAGAATTTTCTCAACAATTCGTTGATCAGTGATGGTTTCACTAATCAGTTTGATCTGGTTCACGATTCCCATGACTCTGGTCATGAACTGATCCACATTTTCGGACTCTGTCATCCTTAGAGTATCGAATTGCGTCCTCAAGGTCTGCAGTTTAATTGTTTTGAACTTGTCATTTCCTTGGTAGGAATATTTAAGGATGTCCCAGGCCTGTTTTGAAGTACCAGCGCCTGTGAGTTTTGAAAAAATCGTATCATCCACGGAATTTTGAATCCAGAATTTTGCTTTATTTTCTTTGTTCCTTAGTGTTGCCTGAGCAATTTTCTGCAGATTTGTCATGGCAGAAAGGGCTGCTAGATCTAGTTCCACATATCCAAGATCCACTGGCTCCCAACACTCTTGTGCTTGCAAGAAGGATCTCATCCGAAGAGACCAGAACTCATAGTTCTTTCCAAGTAGAATCATACCCTGAGTTGGTCCTAAATTGCTAGACGTCACCATGTTTTTAAAGAATTCAGAAAACAAAAAAAAAAATTCTTACTTACCTGTCTCCTGTGTGTAATTTGCAATGGTGTCGGAACTCTGTGTTTGCGAGTTTTTGGCTTCGCGATTCTGACGTCGGGACTTCGTTATACAATTCCTCTGATTTCTTGTCTCGCCAACCTTCGATCGCTGAAACGTCGATTTTTCGATGGCCGAAGAGAGATTATTGGCCTTGAATTTGGCCTTAGTCACCGTGCAATGTGACCATGCGCCTTAATGTTAAAGCGCTACGGAGTTTTCCGGTTTTTTGCCTTTCAATTTGCCGAAATGCGAAAGTTGCCTTTGGACAATTTAACGGTGCAGATCTTCCTGTGATCTGATGGTCTAGATCTTATCAGGATATCGTGAATCGGGACTTAGTGAACCCTGATGACGAGATCTTTTGACTCCTTGATTCCCCGATCTTCGATTTGCCGATGGCGCTTTCCTTTCGGGACTTTCCCGATTCCTTTGATCTTCGCCATGCGTCCCAATAGATGGACGGCTCAAGTCTTCTTCGAGGGTTTCACCGTGGAGATTCTCGATCCCTCGTTTTGACGATATGACGTCAGTTGGGCCCCATAACGGAGCTTTCCTCCTGTCGGGATTTCAGACTTCGTAATTCCAAAATGCTCGTGCTTCTTGTCCTCTGGATTCACGAAACGCTGAATCCTGATATGCCGATGGCCCTTTCCTTTTCGGGACTTTTCCCGAGTCCTCAGATTTCCGCCACGCGTCCCCTCAAGATGGATGGTCCTCGTCGTTTCGCGATTTCGCGACTTGCGACTCCAAAGTTTCTGTCAACTTGAAAACCCCGGTTGCCGAAACGCCAACGGTTTCCTCGATGTCTGCCACGTGTCGAAACAAATGGACGGCTGTGATATTATCGCTATTTCGTGAATCGCGATTTCGAGAGTTTAGAGCTCTTTTTGCGATGGTCTTTCAAAACCGTGAACTCCGATATGTCGATTTGCCACCTGTCCTTTGAGATGGACAGATCACAATCCTCTCGGGATTTCGCGATTCTTGATGTTGGGATTTCGTGTATCGGAGTTTTGGAGAGCAGTCTCCTTCGCTCATCCAACTCTCGATCCTCGATTTTGTGATGGGATAAGATCGACGGCTCACGACCTTTCTCGATCCAACGGTCCAGAATGACTCGTGATTTCGCGATTCACGAATTCTCACGACAGTCTTCTGACCTTTACACCTTGCGAGTCAGTGAAATTCTGAGATCTCGCCACGTATTTCTTGATGGACGGTCCAGATGATGTTGGGATTTCGCGACTTCACAAGTCAAAGTTTCTCCTGTGCACTTCTCATGACTAAACCTTGTGCACCTTCTCGCTGATCCAACGGTTGTCGGTCCTCTGCGCAAGATCTAACGGCTGAAGTTCTTTCGCCTTTTCCGCGCTCTCCTTGTCCCTTCTGAACTAGATTTCCCGCTCTAGATCCGTTTGCAGGACGAATCTTATGGCCGCGACGGTTGTTCTTTGCGCGTTAGACACAAACTTTGCTTCATTTGAAGGAAATTTCTCCTGTGGAAGAAAAATTTGTGAATCTTTCAAAGATTTGAAAGAATTTCACAAGTTCTTTGTTCTCTACTGCAATCTTTGACAGATTTGAGTGATTTCTTGAAATATTTAAACGATTCTGCCTTCTGCAGGAATATTTAATGATTTTCAATGAATTCTTCGAGTTCTTTAAATGTTCCTGCGTCCTACGGCTCTTCTTCGTGAATCTTTGATGATTCTTGAAAATTACAAGAATCTTTAAAGTTTCTTCTTCTCAGTCTCTGCTTCCTTCTCGTGTTTATGCTCCTTGAAACTTTCAAGCGTAGTACACTCTGCGACCTCGCATGAGATTCTTACGGTGATATTTAGAGAGTATGACGGTCTTCTTCCTTGTGGAAGTTTCCTGCAAGAATCTCTCGAGAGTATGACAGACAGCTCTCCAAGCCTTGTGAAAAATCTGTGTCAAATGCTTCTCGAGATCCGTGAAGCTCTGTGCTATTTGAGGATCGTGTTGCTCTCCAGCCTGCGTGAAGAGGCTTACTACTGTAGCTCTGATACCATGATAAATTGCGAAGCAAGAAATGCAGAGAGAAAGAATAGAACAAAAAATAGTATATTAGAATATATGAAGAAGAGTACAATGAGAAGTAAGTCTGAAGGAGTTGTGAAGAAGTTACAATGCAATGGGAAATAGCTGAGCTAAATAGGCTCACGCAAATCAAGAATAGAAAGTACAGCTGGCCAGGACAGATGGCAGTGTACAGTCATCCTGTTGAGGTTACATTATATTTAAAAAGAAAATCGTTGTGTGCTAGAGGATATTCATTGTTCATTAAGTAATATTTCGTTGCGTAGAAGCGAGATCACTGCCAATAAGTGAGATCATTGTTGTATGAGTGGTATTTGCACTGTCTCCATTCTGTCATATATATATATATATATATATATATATATATATGGTTTGGGCACTGTATGAGTTCTCTATGTGTTGTATGAGTGGTCTGAGCATCTGGTCTGCGCGTTGTATGAGTGTTGTGTGCTAGTTCTTGAAGGGCAGCATCTGGTCTTATTCTTGTCACAGTTTCCCTAAATGGAATGTTAGAGGACTATCAAATGTTTATAACAAGTCTTGCAGCGAGATATCGTACCTTTGAGGAATTGACAGGTATATTGTTGCAAGAAGAAGAGAGGCACACTAATTTGAAGTCGAATTTGAAGTCTCGGAATTCAGACTTAGCATTATGGACAAAGAAGAGATTCCATAAAGGGAAACTAGGAGAAGGAGGCAGATGAGGAAATTCATGTCAGAGGAAGTCATTTCCAAATTCAAATCAATGTATGCCATCTAATTGAAATGAACCTAAGTGCTTCTATTGTGGTCGGACTGGTCATGCCAAAGAATATTATAAGAAGAAAAATTTTGAGGCTAGGTATAAAAATAGAAAACATTCAGGACATTTTACAGAAGAAACGCGAATTTTGATTCAAACGATCTCAAATTGTTTGTTTCTAATGTTGTGTTGTCTATTGAAACTGATGATGTTGATGCATGGTTTGTTGATTCTGGAGGTTCAATTCACATGACATGTAATACGAATTGGTATATAAACTTTAAAGAAACACATAATGGTGCCCATATTTATCTTGAAGATGATCATTCTTATCAAATCAAGGGATATGGAGATATTCCTGTAACAATTCCGAATGGTACTCTATCAGACACATTAGCAATGTTGTGTTTGTCCCTTGGATAAAGAAAAACTCGATTTCTATGTCCACAATTACAGATCAGAATTTGAAGGTCGAATTCTTCAAGACACATTGTATAGTGAAGGACTTGCATGATCATTACAGAACTGTTTCCTCATGAGTCAGAGTTGGAGGTCTGTACAAACTTGATGTCACTAGCAAGAATCATCAAGAATTGAATTTTGCAACTATGACTATAGAAACTCTTTGGCACCAAACGTATGGCCACATTGATTATCATGATTTTTTGTTATTACAAAAATAAAGTATGGTTGAAGGAATCCCTATGTTTAATAATGATTATGCTTCTTGTGAAGGTTGTGCATTAGGAAAGATACAGAGAGATGAATTCCCCTCTAATCTTGATAGGAGAAAAAGAGATCTATTAGAACTTGTGCACACTTATGTTTGTGGACCAATGCAGAGAAGGTCGATAGGAGGTGTTTCTTATTTCTTATTGCTTATTGATAATTGCAAAAGGTACACATGGGTGTATTTCCTTAGGAGAAAGAGTGATGTTTTTGAATATTTTAAGGAATTAAAAAACATGGTGGATAAGCAAACAGGAAATTCCATCAAAATCCTCCGCTCATATCAAGGAGGAGAGTACAGAATAGGGAACTTCATCAAGTATTGCAAATATCATGGAATAGTACAACAATTTATAGTACCCCACACTCCACAACAGAATGAAGTTGCAGAAAGGAAAAATATAACTCTGGTGGAGTGTGCACTAAGTATGATGAAAGGTAAGAATCTCTCAAATGTTTTTTGGGTTGAGGCCATAAACATTTTTGTTTATTTAAATAATAGAAGTCCAATAAGGTGTCTTGATCATAAAACGCCTTTCGAAGCCTTGTATTATTTTAAACTAGCGTTTAATAATTTGAGGATATTTGGGTGTAAGGATTTTGGACATATTCCAAAGGAGAACGGGAATAATATTGATGCTAAAGTTATCAAATGTATTTTTATAGGGTATATTTCAGAATTTAAACCATATAAACGGTTTGATCCATCTACTCACAAAGTGTTTGCAAGTAGAAATGTAATTTTCCATGAACAAGAAAAAGGAAACAATGAGGAAAACGGTCATGAAGGATGACATGTACCTATTGAAGATGAAGAAGTCAAAGAAGAGAAGCACCATCAGGAAAAGGCACCTAGTGACATGGATACATTCAGCAGTGAAGAAGAATCTTCACAAAATGGAGACAAAGTCACCAACCAATTGAGAATATCTTTACGATGCGTTCGTATACCTAGAAAATATAAAGATTATGCCCTGATGAGTAATATTTCAAATGTCATAGAACCCATGAGTTTTAATGAAGCTAATGAACATGAAGAGTGGAGGAAATCAATGGAGGAAGAATATGACTCTATAATGAAAAATGAAACTTGGGAATTGAGTGAATTACCTAAAGATATAAGACCCATAGGATGTAAATGGATATACAAACCTAAATTCAAAGCAGATGGTAGTATAGATAAATATAAAGCCAGATTGGTGGCAAAGGGTATTCCTAGAAAGAGGGCATTGATTATGCAGAAACATTTGCACGAATAGCTAAATTAAACACTATAACAATGTTAATTGCACTAGCTACAAAGTATCATTGGAAGCATCCCCAATTAGATGTAAAATATGATTTTTTGAATGGTGGTTTAAAGGAGGAGGTTTACCTTACTCAACCAAAGGGTTTTAGAAAAAGTGGTTAGGAACATTTATTGTGTAAATTAAAGAAAGCATTGTATGGACTAAAACAGGCACCTAGGTCATGGTATGAGAAGATAGATTCCTTCTTTCTTCTACAGTATACCAAGTTTGATGAAAAGGGGCATGTTGTATTGATTTCCTTACATGCTGATGATTTAATTATTACAGGAAATTCAAAAAAATTGATTAGTGGAATTAATAAGAATATGTCACAGGTATTTGAAATGAAAGATCTTGGTGAGTTACATCACTGCCTCGGTCTTGAAGTTAGGAGAAATGCTCGTCAAACCTTTGTGTCTCAATGTAAATATTTCAAAGAAGTACTTAAGAAGTTTAAAATGGATCAGTGTAAAGTTTCTTATGTTCCAATGCAGAACACAAAACTTTGTTGTGATGATGGTTTGAAGGAGGTGCACCTTTGCCTAATGGACCAGCCTATCATCGCTCTCTAATGGAAAATGACAAAATCAAGCATCAGATCCAAGATTTGCTTCAAAAGGGGCACATTTCCATCAAATGTATTGTAATTGATGAAGGTGTTGCGACATGCGTGATGTACCTAACCTATTGGAAATACATTGGCTCTCCAAACCTATCTCAATCTATGAATATGTTGACCACATTTGATGGGCGTTCTTTTCGACCCCACAGAATCCTTCTCACTTTTTCGGTCCAATTAAGCGGGAAGAATGTGGAGGTTGATGTGAAGGTGGTTGATGCGCCTATCGACTACAATTTACTACTAGAGAATAATTGGAATTATTCCATGATATTCGTCGTATCATATATTTTCTGTACTTTATGTTTTCCTCACGAAGGGAAGATAGTGATGATTGATCAATTTTCCTTTGCGTACGCTAGTACAAATGCATTGGTTGGACCTTCGCTCCTTGTGATTGATAATTCTCAGCAGGAAAATGAGGATGGTGAAGGAATGTATTCATCTTTGATGGGTATCTTTGATTTCATGGCACCAATTCACCATATTTATTCCATTTATAGTGAGTCTTCATCGTCGATGAGGTATGCTCCTTTCAATATTTCATATTTCAATGATCCTTGGACCCTACCTTCCCCAACTATGTCATACGAAGGTTAGTCACACATTGGGATGGAAATTCCACTGTCATAAACAAAGTTTGTGTATCAGACTATTCTTAATGCTACTAATGACCTAGATCCTTCCTCCTCACGAAAGGACGAGGTGGATCCTATTTTAGAGACTGTATGGACCACTCAATCATATTTTTCACACGATTTACTTGATGATACTTTACCTTCATATGAATCCATATTAGAATCCATGTCTAGTCTTGATAGGACATGGGATGATATGCATCATTGATCTTAATTTCTCCTAGATCTTGTTAATATCGAACAAGATGAATTTAGATCTATCTTGAGTGCGATGGTCGGTCGTACTATGGTTCCATTAGATAAGCATGGTATTTATGCCGAAGGAAACATGGAAAATATTTCTCCTACCTTCAAGATCGACATCTCTTGTATCCCTCGTAAAATAGAGAATGTGTATGTCGGTGCAGATTATTTTCCTAAAGAAATTCATATCTACATCAATCTCTTCAAAGTGTTTCAAGATGTTTTCACTTGGTTGTATGAAGAGATGTCAGGGATCGACCCAAACATTATCTAACATGCCACTAAAACCTATGTGGATGATAAACCAGTTCAGAAACATCTTAGAGTTGTTAATCCTAGGAATTCTTCTGCTATTAAGGTAGAGGTACAAAAGATACGTAATGATGGTTTCATCTACCTGGTTCCCTTGACTAAATGGGTGTCCAATATTGTTCCCATAACTAAAAATAAAATAACCATCCATGTGTGTATGGATTTTAGAGACCTGAATAAGGCATTTCCTAAATATAACTTCCCAAATCCTTTCATTGACCATGTTCTTAACGAGTGCATGGGAAGCGAAGTATTTTTTTTATGGATGAATTTTTAAGGTATAATCAAATTTAGATCAAACCTGAGGATCAACATAAGATGACGTTTATTTGTCCTTGGGGTACTTTTTCATATCGACAAATTCATTTCGACCTTAAAAACGTCGGAGCAACCTTCCAACGTGTCATGACCTTTTATTTTCAATATCTTAAGCATATTGTTGAAGCTTACTTAGATGATTTCGTTTCTCAATATCGCAAGAGAGTAGATCACTCCAATAACCTTCAATTAGTATTTGAGATCTGTCATTCCTATTGCATTCAATTGAACCCTCACAAGTGCATATTATGCGTTGGGTCTGGTCATCTTTTAGGATTCATGGTGTGTGAGCATGGGATAATGGTAGATTGTATGAAGGTTGAGGCAATACTTTGATTTCCTCCCCCACGTAACATTAGACAAATTCAAGGTTTACAAGGGAACGATAACTTCCTGTGTCGGTTCATAGTGAACTATGCCATTTAAACTAAAGGTTTCATGTGTCTTTTGAACAAGGACACTCTTTTTATATGGGATGAGTGAGCCCAAGAATCCTTCCATGCTCTTAAGAAATCTTTGGTATCAACACCTCTGTTGAATCCTACAGACTATAGTAGAGAATATTTTCTTTATATCACCGCGTCCGAAGGGACGATTGGTATTGTAATGTCCCCAAGGCCGAGCCTTGTTGTAAATCATATCTATGAAGTATAAAACTTGCATTATGAATTGTAATTATGTTTTATAGACTGGTGAGCCAAGTTTATATAAGTTGGTGGGCTTATGTGTTATTATGTTGGAGAGCCTAAGTGTTAAGTCCGGGAGCCTACTTTTGTATATGTAAACATGTTGAACATTAATAAAAATATAAACACCCCTACGTGCAGACCGACCACGATGAATGAGTGATGGGGGACTAAGCTTCCACATAGTGGGTAAGGGATTGGGGGTTGAAAGGTTGGAAAGAGAGGTCAAGTGTTGAGCCTAGGGGCTTAAGTCCTTGGGAATAATATTTTAATATTATTCCAAAAGCCATTTCAAAATATATGTTTTGTCCAAAGTTCCTGGAGAGGAATGCATGCTGATGGAGTGCATGTAGCTTCATGGGTGACATGTGTCGACCCAGGCACATGCAGTTAAAAAACTACAGAAGTCAGCCGTGTGGGGGGGGTTGGTTTGGTCATTTTAGCATCCTTCGCCTGAGTTCACCTTGATGTCGGTCTGAACCCATTTTGCCTCTGCGTCTACATTTGCTTACCCATGCACCGTGAAGGAAACCCTGACAGGAAAATTGTTTGCTCTTGCATTTTTCCATTCTCCACCTGAGTCGCTTTGTCATTCCCCATCCTTCGTGAATTGTGTTTAGCTCTGCGATCGATCTCTGTGTTGATTCCTGGTCACGCAACCTGAAACTAGTGGAAAACTCGCGGACCAAGCCATGTCTCTTATGAAGTCTGAGCACCCTGTAAATGTCTGAACCGTGTTGTGTCTTAGTGTGGACTGTTGTCGTTTTGGATGTCCATACCCAAATTCCAGTTGTTGTTGTCACCGTGAGTTAACCAAATTGCTATTGTTGTTGTGGTTATCCTCACCGTGCAGGAATTAAGTCGGAAGGGGCTGAAGAACCGGGTTTTAAGGCCCTTAGTTGAAGAGGTAGTCTGTCAAGCCTGCAAGAAGCTATTTCTAGGTGAAGGAGTCTATTGGGAAGTTGTATTATTCCAGAGAAAGTCCAGCACCAGCTACAAAGATCTAAGACTTCCTAATTTGTCCTGTTTTCGAGACCTAGAGAGGGAGGTGAAGCACTAATGGACTGTGCTTGTGAAGGTGTATACTCCTGGGAGAAACATGCATGTGGGGAATGAGAGTCTATGAGTAGTGGGCATAAGAAGGCATCCTGGAAAGAATCCTTCCGGTTATTCTATAAAGTTTTCCCTGTAACCTCAACCTAGACTAGGATTCCTTGCCTTGGGTGGAGCTTAGTCCCATCTTGGTGGTGACCCACTAATGAACATGATAAGTAGCGTGGTCTAAGGTTGGGAGGTTCGTGGAAGGCCTGCACATGGTTGGTGGAACTACCACGGTTTCAAAGATAAGTATCAACTTATGCTTAATATTATGTTTTGCATGCCGGTGATTCTTATATGTATCATGTTTTATGTTGTGCATATGAATTATTGTTAATGTCGGGGATTATTTATGTTAGCAGTAATCTTGTGCTTACTCTGAGTTAAATGTGTTTAATATGACTTAAATGCATGTTATTAATTAAGTATGAGAATGATGTTGTTCCGCAGAGTAGCGTTTTGCTCAGCCAGTGGGATGACGACCGGGGACGTTACAGTATGGTATTAGAGCCTAGTTTCAATGTTGAGCCTGGATGGGCCGGATAAGTGGTCTTTGGACCAAGGTTTCGAGAAGAAATTGTGTCTGGAGGACTAATTTCATACCTCAAAATGTTTCTGGTGTCAACGAACTACTTGATCGTGTTACAAAGCTCAGGAGGTGTAGCGGTATTATAAAACTACAACCGGTGTGGTATATGGCCACAGGGAGAGAGAGAACTCCACACCAGAAGTGTTGGATCAAGTAGATGGAGGTTCAGAAGGAGGGTACCAAGTCATTGGGTAGAATTCCTTGAGAAGCAGAGTTGGACGGTCAGAATTCTCTGAGGAGAAATCGCTAAATCGTGAGGGTCGTACGATGGCCAGAAGTTGTAAGGTGGTTAGTGGATGGAGAAAATCGCCACCCTAGGATCCAGAACAAAACATGGGTCGTTGATCATGGTTGGTTTTAACCATTGGATCATTTTGTGAATTCAGGGATCGTGAACTTGGAGTGCAGGCCAAATTCTTGGTCACTCCAAGTCCTGAATCGTGAAAGAGATTAACAAGGGTAGAATTAGACAGTGGAGCGCTTCCAGGAAGAAGTGTTGAAATCCCATGAGCCGTCGGATCCAGCCAACTAGTGAGGAAGTTAGGGCTGAAGAGCTTTGATAGGTGTAAGCATAGGATAGATCTGGACCATTAGATCCAAATCATCGAGGATTGTTGGATCTCATACAAGAACTCATGTATCAAAATTTGGGGATTGAAGTGACAAGAGATTTGAGGTCACTGCATCGTGAACTCCCGGTTACCGAAAACCCGAAACCCTGAAATCCTGAAACGATCTACACCATAGATCATAAGAGAGGAACTTGACCATTGGATCAAGTAGATGAATAGACTGTAATTTCAAAATTTCAGCAAACAGAAGTTCGAGATGTGTAGATGCACGAACTCCTGATGCCCGAAACTCCGAAACAGAAAGTAAAAGTAGTGGGGCCCCCTGACATCATTGGGAGTGAGGTGGACCTTCTTAAGGACACAATGTGTCACTACCTTGGTGGGCAAAAACTGTGATGTGGGCCGGGAGGGTAAGGAAATCAATTTTTTGGAAGTCGAGAGTTGGAGAGGGAAGCGAGTGCGAGAACCTCCAGGACCAAAACCCTGAAACCCAAAACCCCGAAGCCTCGAAATCCTGAAACCCGAAGTTTCATTTGGAGAGCCTTGTAGCACTTGGAAGTTTAGCGTTTGATCATGGCACGTGGACGCATAAGTTGGGGACTAATAAAATGGGGGCTATCACTGGAAATTGTAGAGCCAAACAGAGCTCAGAAAATTCATGGAATCGAAACTTTTTCTTATTCGCATTGGTTTATGAATGTTGTAGTTTTATTAAAGGTTTAAGGCCTGAAAAACTTTAGTTGACTGCACGTTGTGTGTGTAGATTTCAATGAGTTTCAAGACAGCTGCGAATCGACACTGAGTATAGAAATGGAAGAGGTGCAAATTGTCTCCAATTCAGAGAACGAAACAGAAGGAAGGGATGTCAACTTTCAAGTTGAAGGATGGAACTCCTATGGGCATGGAAAAGAGATGGATAAGGAAGGACATATGATGAAAATCATTGAAATATTGCAGAAAGATGCCCAGGCTCACCGAGCCGATAGATGAAATCTCATGAGGGTCAAGGATCGGCAAGGTGAATTCAACTTAAAGATGTTGAAGAACCTGGAAAGAATAGAAAGGAAATTGGAAAAGGAGAGTGACACAAGCAAAAAAGGGAGTCCCGGGACCCCTGAGAGAAAAAGAAGATTGAGGAGTGGTAGCAGACATTGTCATTGCTCCCCAAAGCATTCCGATAAGGAAGCACACAGTAGTTCAATCCCATCCCCTACCAGAAAACACTGAATATTTGGAGTTGATGAATTGAAAGGGGAGATGAACAAGATTAAGCCTCCTACGTTTGATGGAGAACATAAGAAGGAGGAAGATGTTGAAACATGGTTGCTTGGCATGAGGAAATATTTCCAACTGCGGAATTATTCCTCTCATGCAGAAGGAAGAATTGCGATGTATCAACTAAAAGGAAAAGTATCCATGTGGTGGGATCAACTTGTGCAGGTGCAGCATGTTAGATAAAAAGATATCACATGGAAGGCATTCAAGAGGTATTTCGAGAGGAAATACCTGACTAAAAGATACTATGACAGAAATATGAAGGAGTTCTTCGAACTCAAGATTGACAGCATGACTATTGATGAGTATGAACGAACATTTTTGGAATTACTGAAGTATGTTTTGTTCATCAAAGATGAGTCTGTCAAGATTCAGAGGTACCTAAGTATATTACCGCCTCCCATTGGTGACAAGATTCAGTATGATGATCCTAAGACTATGGAAGAAACAATAAGAAGAGAAAAATGCTTATATGAGCAACAAAGAGAAAGGCCTACCTTTCGGAAGGCTTGGGATGACCATAAGAAGTTTAAGAAAGAACAGAGGCAGAAGGGAAACAAACCTCCCTTTTTCAGAAAGAGTCCTCAAGGACATCCATCATTTAGAGAGTCAAGAATGACTGAAGTGGGGGAACAAAGGCTGAGACAGACGCCCATTCAGTGTTGGGGCTGTAAAGAGAACCACAAGTACAGAGACTATCCCATAAAAATGGAAAAGCAAGAGATGTCGATAATGTTCAACAAGATGAAACAGTGGAGGACATGGGAAGTAGAATGCCAAGGATCTATACGGCCATAGACAACAAGCAAGCTGAATTTCAGTCACACATGATTGAAGTGGAAGGTATGATTAACAACCAACCATTTATTATTTTAATTGATTCAGGGGCTAGCCATAGTTATGTAGATCCTAGGGTGGTGGAAAGTTTTCATTTATCAAGAAGCAAACATGAAAAGTCTTGGTTAGTGCAGTTGGCTACAGGAACTGATCCGAAATCAGATCCAGAAGCCTGACAGGGTTTAAAAATGCTCAAAACTGAAAGTGCTCATAATGCGACAAAACTAGTGCCATTGTGTCCATCTCGTCTTCCTGATTCCGGTGGTATATTTACTTTGTCAAACAAGTTTCGTATGGAGAAGATATCACGTTCTATCCGAAAAGCCAAACAGGTAAAAAAAAGGATGATTGTACAGTCTGTACAGTCCACATGTCATGCTGACTGTGCAGACCGTATGGTCCATACAGATGTTGTGGAAAACCTAGAAGGCGACAGGTGGTAGCTCCAGGAGACGACACATGTCAGGCAGATTGCGCGTACAGGCGTACAACTGGACCTATCCCGAGGTGACACATGTCACCACTGTAAGGGTGACACGTGGCATGGGTGACGTCAGTAGCTGACGTGGCAGGCTGATAGGGCAGGCTGACAGGACAGTACGACAGTTGACATGGATGAATCAGTGACTGATGCGTCGCATTCATCGGTTGGATGTAGAGGTGCCACGTGGCCCAGTCAAGGGCTGCCACATGGCACCCCGTGATTGGTTTGATGGTTATGTAAAATTTGGTTATGTCGTCGGGGGTCGAACCCGCGACCTCCTTTTGGGGTAGTGGACTGGCAGGACCGGGCTAACCACCAGGGCACCCGTTGGTGCTTGTAATACAAATGGCATAAAATATATTTAAGTTTGAAAGAAGTTTCATATGGCGGTAAAAAGCGTCAGGGCTTAGCCCCAGCCCTCGGAGCAATATACAACCACACGACCATTGCCTTGTGACCCGAGGTTCATTAAAACAAGGCGTGGATATGGGGTTTATTGTTACAACGCATAGCCCGTGGCCATATGGCCTATGATTGCGCCACAAGACCGGGAACGGGAGCGTATGGAGGGGGGCCAACGCATAGCGCATGGCCACATGGCCCCCATACGACCGAGAATAAAGGGAGCACGCATGGAATCAGGGGGCTAGCACCCGATTTTTAACTATTAAGTGGGTTTTATGCCTATAGTTGGGTTTTTAGTTGTTATTGTGCCTATTTTTAGTTGATTCTCTCCATTTTTGGGGGATATTGGGCATTTTTGGAGCCCAAATTTTTGGAGGAAGTTGGAGATGAGAAACCAACTTCAAATCTATATAAACCAGGCCTGTTTGAGGCCATGAGAGGGCAGTCAGAGCAGGGTTATGCTGAAGAGAATCCAAGCCAAAGCCAGTTTGATGCAGAGCATCTTTTGAGAAGGAGACGTTGTCGGATCATTTCTGGGAGCTCCGGACGTCCGTTTTGCATGTCGTTTTCTTTGCAGGGTTCTTGAGATCTAGACGAACATGACCAGATCAGTCTTGTAGCCATTTGGAATTGCAGCGATGTACTTTTTAGATTTTGAACATAAATAAAGAAGCCTCCCCCACAGAGACAAAGGCCTGGAGACGTAGGCAAAGTTGTGTCGAACTCCGTTATCAATCTGCGTGTTATGGTTTGTTGTCTATTACTTAATTTCAGATCTACATATGTGTATATGGCTGTCATAATTCCTCTTCTTTCCTCATTCTTTCACTAAGTTTCTCAAATGGTTAATTAACGCATGCAAAATTAAAACTCAACCATAGACATTTAAAAGATCCTACGGATCAAGTGGTATCAGAGCTAGTTGATGTTTGGATTTGAGTTTTGCATGTTAACCAGGGAAAAGCTACAGCGTGGTGAAGGATATCTTGTTGCAAAGAATCCATTAATTGGATTGAGAAAGAGAGCTTCTCACAGTGAGAAGATGGCATCGGAAGAATGGATTTCTCAAGATGAGAAAGAGTTCTGGAAAACATTCCATGCTATGTCGGAGATGGTGAAAGTTTTCTACGAAGATTATTTAGAATGAAAGCGACCAGTTTTGGGTGATTCTTCAAAGGGAAAAAGTGAAGAGAAAGAGGACCATCCTCAGATTCCTCCTTCATATCCATCAACACCTCCTTCTTCTCCTTCTTCTTCAAGTTCAAGTTCTAAATCTAATGAGAAGAAAAATGTTCATAAGAATAAAAATGAAATGCCATTGTTGAAACTTGATGTAAAATTTGAGTTGCCCATATATGATGGTGAAGTAAATGCAGAAAAACTTGACAACTGGATCAGGAAGATGGAGGTATACTGCAGTTTGCAACAGATCAAGGATGAGGCCACACAAATTGTGTTGGCATCTTTGAGGTTTGCAGGTACAACTCTTATCTGGTGGCAAAGCAAGCGGCAAAAAGGAACACAAAATGTGGGTAATGTATTTCCATCATGGAAGGATTTCATTTCTGCACTTAGGAAACAATTCTATCCTTTGGGTTATAAAAAAAAAGCAATAATTGAATGGCAATCTTTAAAACTAAGAAAAAGACAAACAGTGCAAGAATACACCGATGGATTTTGAAAAATGGCATTAATGTTAGACATTCCTTTGCAAACACAAGAAACTCTTATGAAGTATATAGGAGGTTTGTCTGCACATATTAGAAACATTGTTTTCATGTTTGGACCCACTAACCTTGATGAGGTTTCTGTTCAAGCTACGTATATTGAAGCAGGGAAAGTAGGTGTGTCAGGGGAATCGTCGTCTTCAAGGAAAGAGGACAAGAGGAAAAGGCATGGCAAGAATGCAAATGCAATGACAAAGAAGGAAGGAAAACCCTCTTGCAATCATTGCAAGAAAGAGGGACATGATGAGGACAGCTGTTGGCAGTTGCATCCCGAGAAGAGGCCAAATTGGTTCAAAGAAAAGAAGGGAGCGCAAACAGTGGCAACGACATCAAAACCCACAGACTTGGGATCATATTCAGGTGATGAGTCAAAGATTTCATTGGTTCGTATGACCGGTAAATTTGGTGAAGACATTGGTTGTAGAAGTAAGTTGTTTCATATAAGGGTAATCATGTGACACACTAAGATAGACACATTAATCGACAGTGGATCTCAATCTAATCTAATCTCAGAAGAATTGGTTAAGCAATTGGGATTAAAAACACAAAATCATCATAAGCCTTACACACTTAAATGAATAAGCAATCATCATCAGATGCACATAACAAAGTAGTGCACAATCAAATTTGCAATTTCATCTAAGTATGTGGATGAAGTAACTTGTGATGTTGTGTCGTTAAAAGAATGTGGAATGGTCTTAGGTAGCCCATATTTATATGATCGTAAGGCAATCTTCTACAGGACAAAGAATCAA
>ML829962.1:5601-22946 GCA_009831015.1 Picea engelmannii | reverse complement strand
TAGACACATTAATCGACAGTGGATCTCAATCTAATCTAATCTCAGAAGAATTGGTTAAGCAATTGGGATTAAAAACACAAACTCATCATAAGCCTTACACACTTAAATGGATAAGAAATCATCATCAGATGCACATAACAAAGAAATGCACAATCAAATTTGCAATTTCATTTAAGTATGTGGATGAAGTAACTTGTGATGTTGTGTCGTTAAAAGAATTTGGAATGGTCTTAGGTAGCCCATATTTATATGATCGTAAGGCAATCTTCTACAGGACAAAGAATCAATATCAATTCACTAAAGCAGGTCATGATTATGTGGTTCATGCTCATCGTGTTAAAGCAAATAAAACACTTCAAACAATGGAACAATTAAAGAAGGCAGTGAAAGCAAGCAAAAAACCAATAATTGTTTCAAATGAAGTAATTGATCTTAAGTAAGAACAAGACATGGTTGTTGAATGGAAAATCAATCATAAATTGCTTCAAGATAAGCTCATGTCGTGCAGATATTTTAATTATATCAACTCATTTGCAGTCATCTTTTTGATAGTATCATTAGCAATGTTTTCTACATGGATGATAGTGTCTTCTGTAAGATGTAACAGGGTTCAAATGGCTAACAATATACTGTCAGTTGTCATGATTGTGTTACAGTTGATCTTGATGAGACAGGTGCACAGGACAGAGTTCAGAGACAAAGGACAAGCTGGGTGGCCTATCCCGAGCTTGTTGACTGGTCAGTAACCTTTTGGGGACCAAAAGGTATTTTTTGTGGGGAGGTTTGATCTGAAATCAGATCTAGAAGCCTGACAGGGTTTAAAAATGCTCAAAAATGAAAGTGCTCAGAATGCGACAAAACCAGTGCCATTGCGTCCATCTCTTCTTCCTGATTCTGGCGGTATATTTACTTTGTCAAACGGGCTCTGTATGGAGAAGATATCACGTTCTGTCCGAAAAGACAAACAGGTAAAAAAAAGGATGACTGTACAGTCCGTACAGTCCACGTGTCATGCTGACTGTGTAGACCGTACGGTTCGTACAGATGATGTGGCAAACCCAGAAGGTGACATGTGGCAGCTCCAGGAGACAACACGTGTCAGGCAGATTTGGGCATACGGGCGTACATGGGTGATGTCAGTAGCTGACATGGAAGGCTGACAGGACAGTATGACAGTTGACGTGGACGAATCAGTGACTGACGCGTGGCATTCATCGGTTGTATGTAGAGGTGCCACGTGGCCCAGTCAAGGGCTTCCACGTGGCACCCCGTGATTGGTTTGATGGTTATGTAAAATTTGGTTATGTCGTCGGGGGTCGAACCCGCGACCTCCTTCCGGGGTAGTGGACTGGCAGGACCGGGCTAACCACCCGGGCGCCCGTTGGTGCTTGTAATACAAATGGCACAAAATATATTTAAGTTTGAATGAAGTTTCATATGGCAGTAAAAAGGGTCGGGGCTTAGCCCCAGCCCTCGGCCCAATATACAACCACATGACCATTTCCATGTGACCCGGGGTTCATTAAAACAAGGCGCGGATATGGGTTTTATTGTTACAATGCATAGCCCGTGGCCATATGGCCTATGATTGCACCACAAGACTAGGAGCGGGAGCGTATGGAGGGGGGCCAGTGCATAGCGCGTGGCCACATGGCCCCCATACGACCAAGAATCAAGGGCGTGCACACGGAATCAGGGGGTTAGCACCCAATTTTTAACTATTAAGTGGGTTTTATGCCTACAGTTCGGTTTTTAGTTGTTATTGTGCCTATTTTTAGTTGATTCTCTCCATTTTTGGGGGATATTGGGCATTTTTGGAGCCCAAATTTTTGGAGGAAGTTGGAGATAAGAAACCAACTTCAATTCTATATAAACCAGGCCTGTTTGAGGCCATGAGAGGGCAGTCAGAGCAGGGTTATACTAAAGAGAAGCCAAGCCAAAGCCAGTTTGATGTAGAGAAGATTTTGAGAAAGAGACGCTGTCAGATCATTTCTGGGAGCTCCAGACGTCTGTTTTGCGTGTTGTTTTCTTTGTAGGGTTCTTGATATCTGGGCGAACATGACCAGATTATTCTTGTAGCCATTTGGCATTGCAGCGATGTAATTTTGAGCTTTTGAACAAAAATAAAGAAGCCTCCCCCACAGAGACAAAGGCTCGGAGATGTAGGCAAAGTTATGTCGAACTCCGTTATCAATCTGCGTGTTATGGTTTGATGTCTATTACTTCATTTCAGATCTGCATATGTGTATATGGCTGTCATAATTCCTCTTCTTTCCTCATTCTTTCACTAAGTTTCTCAAATGGTTAATTAACGCATGCAAAATTAAAACTCAACCATAGTCATTTAAAATATCCTACGAGTCAGGAACCAAGAGGAAAGTCACTGAGTTAGTTAAGTCATGTCCGGTGGACATGAAGGGATTGAGCACGAAGGCTAAATTGAATATTCTGCCTTTAGGCTCTTATGACTGCTTAATTGGGATGGACTAGTTGGACCAGCACCATGCCCTCCTGGACTATCGTAACAAGGAATTTACATGCCTAGATGAGGAGGGGAATCAGAAAATAGTCCAAGGAATTCCCAGAGTTGTGGTTGTTAGAGAAATCTCAGCAATGCAGTTGAAAATGTGCTACATGAAAGGTTGTCAATTGTTTGCAGCCCATGTGGAGGAAGCATCCAGAGATGAAGTCTCAAAGATTGGAGACCATGTGGTACTAACAGAGTTTGAAGACATATTTTAGGAGGTACCCAGACTACCTCCGAAGAGAGATATCAATTTCTCTATAAATTTGATGCTTGGAGCAGCTCCAGTGTCGAAAGAACCTTATAGAATGAGTTCGCCAGAGCTGAAAGAGTTGCAATTGCAGCTTGAAGAGCTTCTAAATAAGGGGTAAATTCACCCAAGTGTGTCACCTTGGGGTGCCCCGGTCCTGTTCGTGAAGAAGAAGGATGGAACATTGAGGCTGTGCATTGATTTCAGACAGTTGAACAAAGTAACTATCAAGAACAAGTATCCTCTATCGAGGATCGATGATCTTTTCGATCAGTTGAAAGGTGCGGAAATATTTTCGAAGATAGATCTCAGATCTGGGTATCACCAAGTAAGAATAAAGGATGAAGACATCAGCAAGACCGCCTTTAGAACAAGGTATGGTCATTACGAGTTCACAGTGGTACCATTTGGGCTGTCGAACGCACTTGTTGTTTTTATGTGCTTGATGAATGGTGTATTCAAGGACTATCTAGACAAGTTTTTCATAGTCTTCCAGGATGAAATTTTGGTGTATTCCAAGTCAGAGGAAGAGAATGAACAACACCTAAGGATGGTGCTGCAAGTGTTGAGAGAACACCGGCTATATGCCAAGTTGAGCAAATGCTTGTTTTATCAAAAGCAGATCCATTACTTGGGGCACATTATTTCAGAAGAAGGGATCGTCGTGGATCCCGAGAAGGTTGATGCCATTAGAGAATGGTTAGCACCAAGGAATGTGGTGGAAGTTATACCCTTTATGGTTCTAGCGGGCTATTACAGAAGGTTTATCACAGGGTTCTCAAAGATAGCTCACCCTATCACTTCCTTGCAAAGGAAGGAGGAAAAGTTTTAGTGGACTAAAGAGTGTGAGAAAAGTTTCCAGTGATTGAAGCAGTTGTTAACCAGTGCTCTAATATTGAGGATTGCAGATCCAAATGTGGATTTCGTGGTGTGCACAGATGCATGTAAAGAAGGGTTGCAAGGATTTCTCAGTAAGAATGGATTTGTATTCTGTTATGAGTCCAGGAAGCTGAAAGAGAACGAAAAGAATTGTGCCACTCACAATTTGGAGTTGGTATCAATCGTTCACGCTCTGAGGAAATGGATGCATTACCTCATGGGAAGGAGGTTTGAACTCAGAACAGACCATAATGGTCTAAAATATTTGTTTGATCAGCCAACCTTAAATGCTAGACAAAGTAGGTGGCTGGAATTTATGTGTGAGTTCGACTTTGAGATCAAGCATATCAAAGGAAAGGAGAATAAAGTGGTTGATGCACTCAGCAGGAGGGTGCAGGAGTTACATGCTACAACCATTAGCATGTATCAGAATGATATTAAAAGAAGATGGAAATTTATAAATTGGAAACCGATGGAATATTGTTCTACAAGAACATAATTTTTGTACCCAATGTCCAGTGCTTGAAACAGATGATTTTGTAGGAGATGCATAACGTGCCTTATGCAGGGCACCCTAGATATCAAAAAATAATAGCAGTGGTCAAGATCCATTACTTTTGGTCAGGTATGAAGAGAGAGATCATTGACTACATCGCCAGATGTATGGAGTGCCAGAAAGTTAAAGTTGAGCATAGGTACCCAGTAGGGTTGTTGCAACCTTTACCCATTCCTGAGTGGAAGTGGGAAGTGGTAACAATGGATTTTATTACAGGATTTCCTAGAACAAGCAAGCTGCATGATTTGATCATGGTGGTGGTGGAAAATCTTACAAAAGATGCCCATTTTATTCCACTGAAAACTACTCACAAGGCAATACATGTTGCTGATATTTTCATAAAGGAAGTGGCACAATTGCACGAAATTCCTAAAATGATTGTGTCTGACAGAGACCCGAAATTCACCTAAAATTTCTGGAATGGATTGCTCAAAGGATTTGGAACGAATCTGAACTTTAGTACATCTTATCATCCTGATTCTGATGGATAGACAGAGAGGGTCAATAGAGTAATAGAAGATATACTGAGAATGTATGTGATGGACAAACCATCAAGATGGGAAGACTACCTGCACTTGGTAGAATTCACCTATAACAATGGGTATCATGCATCGTTGAAGATGAGCCCATTTGAATCACTTTATGGAAGAAACTGCAATGCTCCAGTGAGATGGCATAATCCAGCTGATAGAGCAGTAGTTGGGCCAGAGTTGCTCAAGGAGATGGAGGAACAAATGATAAAAATTAAGCAGAATTTGAAAGTTGCCCAGGACAGGCAGAAAAGTTATGCTGATAAGAATAGAACCCACAGAGAGTTCAAAGTGGGTGATCATTTTTTCCTGAATGTGAAAGCTAACAGGAGTTCCCTGAAGCTAGGAAGTTGCGCCAAGTTGGTAGCTAGATTTTGTGGGCCATTTGAAATCTTGGAAAGGATTGGGCCTATTGCATATATGATTGCATTACCTGCATCCATGACTATACATAATGTGTTTCATGTTTCATTGCTTAAGAAATGTATACTAGATCCTAATCATGTTATCGATTGGAATGTGATTCAAGTGGAACAAGAAGGTGTCCTGCAAGTGCATCTTGTGTGCATATTGGATAGGAAAAACAAACAGCTCCGGAATCGAGCTATAGGGATTGTAAAGGTCCAGTGTACCTGGTACAGTCCCGAGGATGCGACATGGGAGCATGAAGATGTTATATGGGCAGAGTACCCACACCTTTTTGAAAATTTTGAAAAGCTTGTAGATGCAGTGTAAAGTTGCACTGAAGATAGTGAAAAAATAAGGGGAGGGGATTGTAATGTCCCCAAGGTCGAGCCCTGTGGTAAATCATGTCTATGAAGTATAAATCTTTCATTATGAATTGTAATTATGTTTTTGTAACACCCTGTTTCCCCTAACTTGTAAATATAACTGGGCTGGCCAAGAACTATGGCAAACTCATAAATGTGAATATGTGATGTAAATGGACCTTGAGGAAGAGGTCAATGAATGTGAATAACATTTTGAATTTATTGCAGGACTGCTGATGAGGGGATGTGCAGAAAAAGAGACCACGATGGTGGTGGAAGGCACCCGAAAAGGTGGTGTTAACTTCCACCAAGAATAAAATACCGTATTTGGACTCCACTGGCCCGGAGAACCAAAAGCGGCTCACTGGCCCTGAAATTTAATGGCTCGCAGACTGGTAGGTGGATGGCTTGATGAGGGATGGGATGGTGAACCGCCCATCCATAGAGTCATTAGGCCTGATCATTGCGAGGGTAATCGCGCCACACGCAACCTTATGAGAGGATAAGGCGTATGGCAGAGGTGATTGAAAGGGGAGATGCGAGGGGAACTCTGGGATTACGCAGAATGAGTGATAGGAGAGAGGAAGGATTGCAACCTTCGCTCCTGGTCATTGGCAGACAGAGAGACGTAGTCTCAACAACATCGTGGTCTCAGCTCGGGGGTGGCTAGTGGTAAATCCGCTGGGAGTCGCTACGCCTACGGTTGGGTGGAAACGAGCACCCCTCTCAGCAGTTTCTTAACCCTGGTGTTATTTCTGATAAGTATTTTGCCTCTGGCATCCAGAAATATATGTATCCTGATAATTACGCTCATAAGCTTTGAAACTATGAATGTTTTCCTTGTAAGAAGGTCTGTGTGGTATTTTGATCAGTACTAGTAGTTGTATGTGCTTATAACAGCAAAAACCACGCATGGCTTATGTTGATAAATGAATCTAATTATGCATAAGTTGAACTTATTCAGACTTCCAGTCCATTCTCGGGAATTTGTTTCCCCTTATCTATCTCCAGGAATGCCCTGGAATAGACCCCTTCACAGAGATTCCCTCCTTGGAAAGGTTTTCCAAGAACCTGGAAAAAGGACTTGAATGTGCAAGTCTTAACAACCCTGTACGAAGAGGAATGACCCTATTAAAATCCCGAAGTAGCAGCGTAGGGATAAGTATGGATCAACGGATGAGATCCTGTCAGGGATTCTGTGGCCATTCACGACCGTTAGATTGATGAAAGAAAACAAGGGCGTTACATACCTTGCCCCTTTTTCCCTTATCTTCGTGAATAGCGAGGAAATCGGGACCGTCAATCCCTAAGGTCCGTAAGAATATCTGGACCGTTGGTTTTTTCACATCCAAGGAGCAGTGGGAAAGTGTGCGGCATTGGGACAGATCTGAACCGTCAGATCTTAGCTAGAAAACCTGACAGTCGTTAGATCTATAGGGAGATAGATGAGGGTTAATCCCTCGTGAATAGAAGCCATGAGAGGATCTGAGCCATCTATCCGAGGAGGACAGGTGGCGGAGATCCAAGGATCTCGTGAATTCAGAGGTTCGCAAGGTAAGAGCCCAAAGGTTGGGTGCTCCAAGCCGCGAGTAGTGAGGTGCCGAGAGCCGAGCACGAGAGAACACATGGAAAAACTTCAAGGTGGGGCCCGCGTGATTGACGGGTGGACACACATCACCTAGAGAAGGGAGTCAATGCTTCGTTGACTTCTCGTGTCTCGGGGATTCGTGGGAGAAGGGAATGAGAGCTCAACCCTTGGACTTACGAAGTCGCGAGTAGCGAGAACATGAGAGGGAAGATTTAAATATCGCTCCTCGAGGGTTCGTGAAGGGAAGGTGCCAAGATTTGTCGCTACAACTCGTGAAAGGGCGAGTTGCGAGCAGTGCGAAGGGAAGGTCAACCTTCACTGACTTTCAAGTCTCGGAGGATCGCATAAGGGAGGAACGAGGGTTCAACCATTGAACTCACGAAGCGGTGAATAGCAAGAGGAGCTAGAGTTTAGCCTAGTCGACGGTCATGCACAGAGGACACTGACAGAAGGAAGCTATACCCATTTCGTGATCTCGGGTATCGGTGATTTGTGAAGAAAATTCGAGGGTCTTCGACTCACAACTCCTGAGGTCGCGAGTTGTGAAAGGCGCCTGCATTTAGGCACGTATGTGGTCCTATCGAACTAGGGACTAAATAAAGGGAGCTAGTGCTTTGTCGCTAAGCGACGGGTAGATCTGGACGGCCAAAATCTGCGCGCCCAGATCTACGGCCAGGGTTTCATTTCGAAGCCCCCTCGCCATTCTACCTTCAATATTGGACTCAATTGTATCGCTGAGTCGTGAAACACGAAAAGGCGCCTGGTTTGTTCGGCCTATGGTCCTAACCCATGATCATAGGGAGGTGAACGGAGAAGAACTATCCTACACTAGACCCCCGTAGGACTTCGGGGATTCTGTCCCTTGAGGAAAAACGAAAATTTTATTATGTTATAGTGGGTATGTTACATTTTTATAGGCTGGTGAGCCAAGTTTATATAAGTTGGTGGGCTTATGTGTTATTAGGCTGGAGAGCCTAAGTGTTAAGGCCATGAGCCTGCTTTTGTATATGTAATCATGTAGAACATTAATAAAAATATAAACACCGCTGTGTGCAGACCCACCAGGATGAATGAGTGATGGGGGACTAAGCTTCCATACAGGGCTGGAAGGTTGGAAAGAGAGGCTAAGTGTTGAGCCTAGAGGCTAAGCCTAGGGGATTAAGTCCTTTTGAATAATATTTAAATATTGTTCCAAAATCCATATGAAATATATGTTTTGTCCAAAGTTCCTGGAGAGGAATGCATGCTAATGGAGTGCATGCAGCTTCATGGGTGACATGTGTTGACCCAGGCACATGCATTTAAAAAACTACAGAAGTCAGTCGTGGGGGGGAGGGGTGGTTCGTTCATTCTGTCATCCTCCGCCTGAGTTCACCGTGATGCCAGTCTAAACCTGTTTTTCCTCTGCGTCTGCATTTGCTTACCTGTTCACCGTGAAGGAAACCCTGACGGGAAAATTGTTTGCTCTTGCATTTTTCCATTCTCCACCTGAGTCGCTTTTCCATTCCCCATCCTTCGTGAATTATGTTTAGCTCTGCAATCGACCTCTGCGTTGATTCCTGGTCATGCACCCTGAAACTACTGGAAAACTCGCGGACCGAGCCGTGTCTCCTTTGAAGTCCGAGCACCCTGTAAATGTTTGAACCGTGTTGTGTCTTAGTGTGGACTGTTGTCGTTTTGGATGTCCATACCCAAATTCTTGTTGTTGTTATCACCGTGATTTAACCAAATTGCTATTATTGTTGTGGTTATCCTCACCATGCGGGAATTGAGTTGGAAGGGGCTGAAGAACCGAGTTTTAAGGCCCTTAATTGAAGAGGCAGTTTGTCAGGCCTGTGAGAAGCTATTTCTAGATGAAGGATTCTGTTGGGAAGTGGTGTTATTCCAGAGAGAGTCCAGAACCAGCTACAGAGCTCTAAGACTTCCTAATTCGGCCTGTTGCCGAGACCCAAATAGGGAGGTGAAGCACTGATGGAATGTGATTGTGAAGGTGTATACTCCTGGGCGGAACAAGCATGTGGGGAATGAGAGTCCATGAGTAGTGGGCATAAGAAGGCATCCTTGAAAGAATCCTTCCGGTTATTCTATACAGTTTTTCCTGTAACCTCAGGCTAGACTAGGATTCCTTGCCTTGGGTGGAGCTTAGTCCTAGCTCGGGGGTGACCCACTATTGAACATGATGAGTAGCGTGGTCTAAGGCTGGGAGGTTCATGGAAGTCCTGTACGTGGTTGGTGGAATTACCATGGTTTCAAATATAACTATCAGCTTATGGTTAATATTATGGTTTGCATTCTGGTGACGCTTATATGTATCATGTATTCTATTGTGCATATGAATTATTGTTAATGCCAGGGATTATTTATGTTAGCAGTAATTTTGTTCTTACTCTGATTTAAATGTGTTTAATATGAATTAAATGCATGTTATTAATTAAGTATGAGAATGATGGTGTTCCGCACAGTAGCGTTTTCCCCGGCTAGTGGGATAATGGCCCGGGAGGTTACAGGTATGGTTCTAGATAAAGAGGATGATGAGCTCCATGAGCACATTGTCTACTATATCAATGGAAACCTAGTTGGTAGTGAACTTAAATACACTCACATAGAGAAGTTGGCCTTGGTCTTCGTACATGCGGTTTAAAGACTACAAAATTATATCTTACTTTGCAAAATTATCGTGGTTCTGGATATCAATCCATTTCAATACATCCTCAATAGGCATATCATAGGGGGGGAATAAAATAAGTGGATTTTTATTTTGAAACAATTTGATCTCGATTTCGCTTCGGTGAAGTCTAAGAAACCACCATTTTTTGTCGAGTTGATGTAAGACTTCCCTTGATTAGATCAGGACAATTTTCATGAAAATTCGTTCTCGGATGAACATATTTTCGTTATATTGTCTTCGTACCCCTCGTATGGAGACATTTTTATATATCTTGAAACCTTGAAGATACCCCAACATCTATCAAGAGACCATCGATGATGTATACATCATCAAGCTAAAATATACCTTATTATCGATGACACTCTGTATCATCGAGGGGTAGATAATATTTTATGTCGTTTCTTGAATCACAAGGAAGTTGAGGTTGTTCTAAATGACCATGATAGTGGGGAATGTGGTGGTCATTTATACGAGATCGTGACAACCTAAATGATTTTGCGAGCTAGTTATTTTTTCCATCAATTTTTAAGGATTGCATTGAAGCGATCAAGAAGTGTCACACTTTCCAGGTGTTTTCTCAGAAAATGAACTCACACCCATCCCCTCTTCACCCAGTCATCACCTTCGGTTCCTTCACCCAATGGGGGGTATATTTTATGTACTGTAACCTATCCTTGGTTGGGGGAACCACAATATTACCATGTTCATGGATTATTTTACTAAATGGACAAAGGCCATGCCTACCGTTAAATCCGATTGTAATACTCCAACAATCTTCATATTCAATCAGATTATAGCCTAGATTGGAATCCCATGAGAGATTGTGATTGATCATGGAAGTCAATTTAAGAATAAAATGATGAAAGAGTTAGCATCAAAACTGGGGTTTAAGCATGGTCATTCTTCCCCTTACTATCCCTAGGAAGATGGACAAGTAGAGAAGGTGAGTAAATGTCTCAAGACCATTTTGCAAAAAACTATCAGCGAGAGTAAATCTAACTGACATATGATGCTTTACCCTACACTTTGTGCATACCAAACCACGGTTAATACTTCCACTGGCTTATTTCCTTTTTAGTTAGTACATAGCATGGATTCAATTCTTCTAATTGAATGTGAAATCGCTTCCCTTAAGTTGGAAATCGCTTCCCTTAATTGGAAATTGAGCTCCTACCTGACACATTCGATATTGAAGAATGCTTCGTGAACCTAGATCACCTCGATGAGGAGAATTGATATTCCTCTACGACTATCAAAGTGAATACACGAAGTGTTAATGTTTAGTACGATAAGCCTCGATAGTATATTGAGGCGGACTTGGTTCTCCTTTATGACAAAGCCAAAGAACCACTCAGGGTAGGTAATTTCAACCCCATGTGGCACTTTCCTTATATCGTACGACATGTCTTAGAGAAAGGAGCCTATGAATTAGAATATTATGAATGGAATATGTTAGATGAGTATAGAAATGGGATCTAACTTAAAAGGTATTACGCTTGAGCCCTCAAAATTGGGCGTGACCTTTGTATACTAGTGTATCTGAGTGTATATACTTATTTATATTTTCCTTTGTGTCATCGTCTTTCTTATTAATTTTTCCCTTGGTTGGAGGTTTTCAATGGAGTCTTCGATTTACTTAGGATTTGCAAACAGTGCTAGTCATCATATGCAGAACATGGCTTCTGCCACTTGGGTCATTTACTCAGCTAAGGGATAACTAGTGTCTTCAGGTGGTGTTCATCTGGATCCATCAACGAATAATGTGGTTGAGTATAGCGACATTATAGAACTATTAAGTGACACCATTTCACATGGTGTTCAATATTTAAAAGTTTTCTTGGATTCCTAGTTAGTCGCATGTTAGTTGAATGACAATTATCATGTGCAAGATCCTACTCTACTCTGATGATTCCTACGGGTACGAATTTTGGAACGATATTTTGATCTTACTTATAATCACATCCCTAGAAGTTCTAATCATATATATGATGGATATGCTAATTATATTTTAGATTGGAATTTGTCACTAACCAAGGAAAGAAAACACATTCATACATTTACACATTGTAACATATATAAGTAAATCCGAAGACCAAAATTTTTATATTTCATCCTTTTGAGTTCAAAATATGGTGTCATAGTACAAAATGGGGTTCACGCCCTCAAAATACATATATGGTTGGTATATAGCATGAACATGGCATCTACGTCTGTGGCGTAAGATGCATATCATGATAGCACAATATGGTGTTTGTAAGACGCCGAAAGAGTCTCACCCATGCACGGGGTACACCCACCACCTATCATTGCATCACTTATGGTAGATCCTCCACTTGATCCATAGGAATCCTATGCATCAATCGGGATAGGTTCCCCTACACATCTTGTAGCACTCTCTTGGCATCCCCAACCATTATCTTATCTCCTTGAAGCGTCGATCGATGTCATGGGAGTCTCTCTGTCCATCACAGACCTACATCTGCATAACAAAGCAATTGTTAATACTCTTACCAATATTTGCATTATTTTATTTTTATTGAAAAACATAAAAAATTGAAAAATGTAAAACATTTCTTACCAATATCACTGTAGGAGGAACTTGGTGTAAACGACATGTCAGGATCCCCTCTGTATTTGATATCTCCGTAAGGATAGTCATCAATGGCTATGACCTATCGACATCACCAGAAGAAGAACTGATAATTGTAGGGGGTTGGAACCCTACAACCTCCTAGTTGTCTCATAACCGCGGCCCATCGTGACATGGCTTGATTGCATAGTCTGTGTGGAGTAATCTCTACACTAGGGCTCAAAGAAAAAACTACAAAGTATGGATGCAAATCTAAAATTTCCCATTCTCCCTTGATTGCAATCCATAACCTGGCTCTTCATGTTAACCAACAGTGACGTAAACTAGTCATAAACAATGTGTCTTAAACACTCCACCACATAGAACATAAGAGGCCTTGATCCTTGGTGCAACATGGCCGACACCAAAATTCATGTGAGTACAAGAACGACAATGTTTAACCTCAAGTTCTCGATTTCCCTGATAGGGAGTTGGCTCCCTACTTTATCTGTGTCTACAACATAATAGGTGGCAATGTACTCCTCCATATTCATACAACCCCAAACCCCTCAAGAATGGATATTCACTACCTCGCCTCAGAGAGACAATCTTGTGATAAATTATATATCATCCAATTCAATACTCAATGGTTTCCCATCAAGGTTGAAGGACTCTTTCTTCGGATCCTAGTAGTTTACTAACAACTAGAGTAACCTCACATGATCCATCATTCCCTTGAGAGCCCAAAATTTATAAAGACCACACCATTTTAAATCTTGTTGGCCCTTGCATATCTTCCCACTGTTGCATCTATCTCCTCATGCTCCCTTTCCCTCCATTCAATAACCATCATGCAAAGGAGAAACCATTTTTTGAGTTAAAACCTTTTCAAAATATTGTTCATGGATTTGTACATGGGATAACTTGGTAAGAGTCATGTATAGGGCTTCATATATGTGTGTATGCTTCGATTGTATCATGTATATGGGGTCATATACGTGACCCAATGATTGGTCACCCACATACACCCTAGTTTCCATGTTACGCCCTCTAATACTCAAAAGATGGGACCTAAAACTAGAATTTAAACCATTGAAATTGAAGGAGAGGGGATGGGAACTTACTTGGTCCAAAAGATTGTTGATTATGTTGGTCATAGATTCCACAATTGACACTTGAATATTGTGAGAAAAATGGCCAAAAATGCACTATGTGGGTGAAAAAACTCAAATGGTATGGTAAAATGTTATATTTTTACTATTAGTAGAAATTGTTTACCTACTTTTTATAGTTCTTTGCTATTTTTGACCTTATGGACTAATAATGTGGTTTTGTCCAATATTTTTTATGGCTTCCAGTGTCATACCGTCCATTCATGCCTTCAACATGTATATTTTTCACCATAATATAAGATAGGTTTTCACATTGTGCTGCATTCTTGCATCATCCTATGACTGTGATCCATACACCCTAGTTATGAACACATTTATTAACGACATAGAACCTTCTCACTGCTACTATAAGTGTCATTATTAAGTGGTATAGACTTACCAAACATGGTTTTCGTGGTTAGAATCTTTTTGTCATTTGATTCCCATGCAAAAATTATTCCATAGGACCGAAAGTTCCTTATAGTCCCAATATGACTTTGTGTTTGAACCCCATTTTATTACTCACAAGAATTCTGACCATTACCTATGGGAATCCCCCCGAGACTTAGTGAAGCTATTTTCTGACTCTTGAAAAAACAAAAAGATTTTCAAGTGAACTTGTCTCTTTCAAACTCATTAAATGGATTTGAAAGGACATCTATTTGATACAATTTTAACCCTTTTCCGAACCAGGTAGACTACTTAAGAAAAATAAATACTCTAGTCACCATTAGGCAGAAGAGTTCTCCTGGGTATTATTTTATACTTTTTCGGGGCTTGGAGACTAAATCTACGAAAAAGGACTTTTTTGGAGTTAAGTTGTAATTTCATTCCATCATCCTTCTTGCATTATTGAGCCTATTTCCACTTCCTACTTTCTCATTATAAGCCTATTACCTCAATAATTTGCATCACTAAACAAGCAATGCCTTCTATATATCCTTTGCAGCTTGACACCCTGTACCCTTAGAGGAAATATCCCCATGAGTGTCCATGCCCTGCATGCACTTCCTTGCATTGATAATAGGTATGTTCCGCTGCTTGGAACTATATTCTTACTCCTGACACTCGTTTCCTCTCCTATATCATATAATTTCTTTACCTATGAAAAACAAAGATGGGTGGGAAAAGAAATTTATCTCATATCGACAACAATTGTGTCACCTTTGAAAAAAAAAAACTTTTGAGTCCACTTTCATCCAAAGTTTGGGTTTATCATGACCTTAGGAAGTTGATCTTGTTACTTAGATTTTACTCCTCTGACTAATTATTCTTCCAATCCCTATGGAGAGTTTGTTGATGCCTCCTGCATCATAATTTTTTTATCATCAAGTCTATGTTGCCTTAGTTATCCATATGTCTTATGCTCCCAAAGAAAGTATATAATTTTGTGTTGGTCATTTCTCAAAACTCTGGAATTTTCATGTCAGCCATACCCTCAGGGTATCGCAAATTCACATGAATTTGTTGTCCTACCATGCACCCTAGTTCTACTTTCATTATGGGTAGGTAACCTTGAACCTAGCAGATGACATTTATTCGTTGGGTGCTGACTGGGTGGTTTCCCTTGTGTTAAAAGACAGGAAATCTATTCAAACATTGGGATTCCATTAGCCTTATTGGTTGTTTCCTTTCCTTTTTTGACATTTTTTCTTATTTGTTGTTATTTAGAGGGTCCCTCTCGTGCAAGAATTGCATCTGGTGCATGTGAGCGACGTAAAGGGTCATTGGTTCATGAACATCCTATTTGTCTGAGCTCCTCCTAATCATCAAGTTATTTATTTTTACCTCGTTATGAATGATGAGAGATTCCCTAATTCTCTCCTTTCAACAAGTCTCCTTCCATCGAATTCATCTCGTCTATTCTGGAAATGAGACCTAGAGTCCTACGAGTACCTAGAGGCTTACAGTCATCAGTGGAAAGTTCTCCCACCATTGACAATTGAGAATACATCAATGTCTCACTTGTATAATATACTATGTGCCTTGATACCTACTTTCATTATCGGTGGGTTGTCTTACATTTGTTAACGATATATCTTAATGGTCAGTAATCAAACAAAGTGTCTTTGTGTTCGAACTCAACTTCTCTATTCACATGATGTAGAATTGAACCTTCGATGAATAATGTAGAAGACATCAAGCTTACAGTAACAACATTCATCATTTTCTTATTTCTTTCATTGGACTAGTACCTATATGACTTCAACGATCATGGGAGATCAAATTGTACTCCATTTTATATAGACATCTTTAGTTGATGTTGAGATTGAATTCCATTGTGATTGGTTTATGAATATGACATCCTATGGTATATGTCTGCTTTGTATTTCCTATTCATGGCCATGAACAACTATTTTATATATTTCCACATGGATCTGCAGTGTAATTCATATTCAAAACCATGTTTACAAAGTCATTATGGCTTGTAATAGTCTTATGAGCACCTAGTACTTCCAGTTGAGTCTTCATTACTCCACTTCTGGTAATCATAATGTATTTCAACCATAGAAGTTAGTCCGTTGACCTCACACATTAACGAGCATCAACTATAGAAAAATTTTCCTCACTCCATGCAACTTGATTAGATGACCTCCCATTACCCTCTACAGACTTGAAGTTCCTTTTTGTTTATTCCAGAGCTAAAAATGCACACTTTTCCACATATATGCACCCTATCAGTTATGCAACAAGCGTATATGTAGGTTTCTCCACTACAACGTGCATACATCCGGTTTGGTGCTCAAAATTAAAAATTATGTCAAGTTTCCATGCCATGTCATGAGATCCGTGATCCTTGGCCTTCCATATACTGGAAACGCTCCAACTCGGCACTTCAGTTCCATTTTAAGGCTATAAAATGAGCCATATCCAAGCCTTGAAGGATTTAACAATTCAACTTTCATAGCAAAGACACTCTGGAGAAATTTCACTTCATATTGAGTCAGCATCCCTTTATCCTTGAAATTTTGAACTCCTTTTGTTCATCCCCCAAGATGTTCATTCTTTGTGATGGAGAACCTCATTGACTCCTATATATGAGCTTGCCTTCGGTGTAGGATTGAAGTGGTGGAGGCCTAGCAGGAGGAACTTAGTTTCTTGGTTCCTATATGTGTCATTATAGAAGTTTTTCACCTATGTGCTTATGATGATTATTTTAATAGAAATACTATTTTCTCATCCAATTGATATCTTGCAAATATTTGAATTATTATTCCATGGGAGTATTTGTCATGTATGGTAATGGATTATGCTAATTTATATTCTAACATTATATATTATCACCATATGCTTGTGTATATTGGTTTTTGAGAACAAGTTGCAGTTATAAAGCTTTGGTTCATGTGCTCAATGATGGTCTTCTTCGAACATCCGAATGAGGTAGGCTCTTAGCCTTGTCTTGTTAGAATTTCATTTATATAGAATACTTGGGATTAGAGTTGATTTATGTATGTCACTCCGTATGTTTTGGTTTACCCCTAGCGGTAGATAAATTTTCCTTGTAACATATGGAGGGGGGGAAGAGAGAGGGAGTGGGAGATAGAAAGTGAGGGAGAAAGTAAGAAAGTGAGAGAGAGGTCAAAGGGAGAGGAAAAGAGAGAGACAAATATAGAGGGAGGGGATGTAGATAGGGGTAGAGTAAAATATGGGGAGAGATAGGGTGAGTGAGTTTGTGTGTGAGAGAGAGGCTAGGAGGGAGAGAAAGATAGAGTAAGGGAGAGAGAGGGTAAATGTAAGAGAGAGAGAGAGAGAGAGAGAGAGAGGTGTAGAGTGTGATGGAGAGAGTGGGGTAGGGGGTAGAGAGAGGGGGGGGAGAAAGAGGGAAACAAGGAATGAGGGAGAGATGGTAAAAGCGGGGG
>ML829961.1:39846-57025 GCA_009831015.1 Picea engelmannii | reverse complement strand
ATTTGAGTCCATGAACATGTGTCTATATTTTGGAATTGTTATCAGACAAACCTGCACTTCTTGAGATAAAGTCCTAAAGCTCAAGTGCGGCCTTGGTGAAACTAAGAGAGAGGCCAATGTCACCTCACCAACCCTCTTCTACACTTTAGGCCGGCTCTTCTCCAGCTCAAGGGGGGATTTTCTAGGATAGGATTGCTGGGATTTTAGGGTAATGAATTCCAAGGTGATTTTGACGAGTAAATCCAGCAAAACAGTTTTAAAAGGATTAAAAGTATGAAAATGACAGAACGACCGGAGACTGGTATCTTTCCAATGGGCAGATGGGGTCAACTAAAGCTCCTCGTTTGGAATATTACAAGTGAAACCAAAATGACAATTAGGGTAGCCCACTACAAACCCTAATAGATCACCCTAGTTACTTCATAAGTTTCAAGAAGGTCAAGTGGAAGATTCTCCACAAGAATTCCTCCAATGTCTTTGAGAAGGGATCTATCAAAGAAGGTTCCAGGGCACACCACCATCACTAGAGAAGTACACCACATTTGCAACCATCCAAGATAAAATACCACAAGGAAATGAAGAGACCACTTACTCATCACATCACACACAAAGCCATTCATCCATTGAACATTCATTCATTGAGAAGCATCCACAAGATAACATCTTCATGAGAGGGCTCTAGCAAGCCATCCATAGAACAAAGTAAAAGACAAAAATATCCAACAGAATTTTACTTAAATGCTAAGGGATTTCTACCCCAATCCAACCATGAGTACGAATGAGGAACTGCATCTTTATTTATAGAGTGATGCTCACCTTCCTTTAAAATTAAATATTAATATTTCATGAGCTACCCTAAGAGTTAGCTTATGGAAGAGTAAAATACACTCTTCTCCATCTAACCAATCTAAAATACATTAAAAATAAATTGGTCGAGCCACATGTACAATGACCTAAACCAAACAGCCCAAAAGAGAGAAGCGTCTCCATAAATGAGGGAGGAAGATGAGTCAACATGTAGTATCCAGCCTCCAAGGGCCTCCAAAATGGGTACATCTTCAAACCCATTCCACCATGTATGCAAATAAGCCCATTCAAATCTTCTTCCAAATGGACGTTGAAGGTTTCCAACAGTGGGACGTCCTGAGAATCATGGTCAAAAATCCAAGGTTGAAGATTTCAAGGTGTACCAACCTGTACCAAATGTAGAATACAAAGCTTCTAAGGTCATCCTAATGTGGGCAGACAGCTTTCAAAGGTGAACGTCCTCCTAAAATAGGAGGGTCTTGACCCAGCCAACTTCATAAAACAGCATGTGATGACTTCAATTAGGTGGGATGTCTTCTTCAACAATAAGGAAACAAGAGCCCCTTGATCAAATCAAAGTAACAATTTCTTGAGGACACCAAACCAAACCAATACAACAGATTAACTTCATGCTGGAAATCCCCTTTATCGATGCCTGATACTGTGGATCTCACATAGCTTTCAGCATAGAGTAGCCAGCTGTTTGTCAGGTGTCAACATTTACTGTAGGACGTCCTCTTGAGTGAGCTCTATTTTACTGACCTTTCAACATTAATAACTCCAAGAAAATATTAAAGTATGTTGTCATTTCTCAGATCCATAATTTGAGGAGCATAACATAGGTTTATTTTTCTTCTCAAAGACAGGGCGCTCCTCCAGATGTGGACATGTGGGCCTTCAAGATGAAAATGCCTTCAACAATCATGAACCAAAACCCTCAAATGCCCACAAGCTCAAACAACAACACTCAGCATGTGTATGTGAATACCTCAAGTCAAGGATCTGCCCATTAATAAAAATGAGATGATGACTTTCAAATGATAATCATATGCCAAAACAAAATCCCCTTAAGAACTGTGCGTTCCTCCACACTATGCTGCCGACCTTAGGACAGATGTTTGATTCCTCTTTTCAAGATTCTTTTATGATGAAAATATGTTGGAATAGTGCCTACATAACTGCTAAAATTGCCCCTTTTTCAATCTGTGTATCAAAACACAGGAGAATGGAAAAAAATCCGAACCAATGCTTTGATGAATGCTGGAATCTAATCTTGGAAGATTGGTTTGCATCAAACTTATCTGTGGGTGGATCTCATCTACTGGTGTAGTTTTATAAACAACCGAGTCTGAAAGAGACAAGGTGTCCACCTGCTTCAAATTTGCGATTATCAGCATTTTCATCATAGTCTTTACATCTTGTGGTCTCCATTGGAAAATCTGCGCTGTACCCTGTTTGTATTTTGGCATGCTTCAACATCTTTTCCTGTCTTCTTTGCTCTTGCCTTTTATTGACCAACGCTTCCTACCTGCTTCATCATCTTCTTCCCCAAATACATACCGGTCCTTCCATTTGATAATGACAATAAAATCATTCTCACAGGTACCAGAGCCAACAACAATGTCTGAATGTTGGCGTTTCAGTCCCAATCCCTTATCCATTACTTGTTCAACCTCAGGTGTTGGTGTTGAGCTTGAACATGCTTTTGACTTTTCTTCAGGCATACATTTTCTTCTTTTGAAGATAAGTACCACCTCAGAATCATCTTCACTATCTTTTTCATTAAGTACAGGGCATTCATCCAAGCTTGAATTTACCTTTTCCTTCTTGAAATTTTGATTGAAGGATTCAATTAAAGGAGTTTGGTGTCATGAAGCACTAGTAACATTTCCTTTCTTCATAACATCTGTGACTGAATTGCTCTTATTTAGTTTCCTCGTAATGGTTCCATCCTTTTTCCCTTCATGATCACGTTTTTCAATGCATAATGCCACCAATATTGCAAAGGACTCCTTCCTTGCAGCTGAAACTCTATTAGTTAATGGGCTGCCAGAACTTCGAGAGGAAAATGCATATCAGCTGCATGAGTATGTCCTCTGTAATGCCTCCACGAATAAGGTATACAATTAAGGCTGTATACACTTTGATAGTATTCATGAACCTGTTGATGTTTGAATTGGTTAAGATCGAAACAGCAACCTCACGAGGATATGGATCCCCCTGTGTTTTTATAGAAGTAGTACTCCTCTATGAATTTTCAAAAGATTTGTCTTTAAATATCTTGGGACAGTGACATGAAAATGAGAGTGCTAAATTCCAAATCTTTATCACTCAATAAATGAAAATATTGAAAAGAATGTACATAAAGAATTCCTAAGAAATGGACCAGGAACCTTCACTCGTGAGATAATATTTTGCAGAAACATCATACAAAGATAACAATTACTGAAAATGTAACATAAATCTCACACCCATCACAGCATTAAATATTTTTTATCACATTCAAGGAAAGAAATATGAAAGGCCCACATATCATAGAATTTTAAGAGTCTTTTCGTTGATAGCAAAGGAGAATATGATAGGAAAAACTTTAAATATCCAATGCTCAAAATCAGAGATTCAAAAGATATAATTAAAGTTTATCCCCGAAGTAGTTCTTTGGGATTTCTCAAAAAATAATATAGTCTTTGATAGTCTTAGAAATTAAAATGCGTTCGTCCAAATTTGGACTGGGATCAGGCTCCCGTGTGTTGATATTATGGTAGCTGCGGGAGGTATTAACCTCCATGCGTAACCTATGACTAGATTAGAATATTCCAGAAGCAAGAGAAACCCTAAACAAATGTGTAAAAACCCTAGAAGACAAGTCGACTCAGTAAAATAATTATTATTAAAGTATTAGCTTCTAAAAGGACAAGTCAGCCCAAACAAGTGACAAGAACCACTATAAATAAGAGATGAACTAGCTCATTTGTACACACTCACCTCACTCACTCTCTCAAGTGTAGCGCAAGTTTGGAGTTGCAGCTGCAAGGATGGAAGGTGGATCTTCTGGAGTGTTTCTTGGTCTCTCTAGCGCCATCTAGCCTAAGATGTGCGCCCTACCTTCTAGTATCTCTTGGTGGTATACTTGGTGACATTGTTAATGGTATTATGATATTCTTGGTGGTATTCTTGGTAACTGCAACTGCTGCAGCTGAGTATTGTTCTTGTTCTGTGGCTTTGGGACTTTCTATCTGGTGAGCATCTTTGGAGAAAAATGTGCTCTCTTGGTTATCTGTTGGTTCTAGTGTTGCTTTCAGAATCATTCTATCTAGCAAAGGTTATGGTGCTCAGGGGTGGTTTCGTGCCTATGGTTGGGTGACAATATTGTGATATTGTCTATGGTAAAATGAGCACATCGAATGTTTTAAGAGGTTATGGGCCCACGCTACCTTCATAACAGTCCAACCGCTGGAAGGTAGAGCGAGAATTCTTTGTCAAGCTCGTTATAGCACTAGTTGCAGCTGCAACTGGGGTTTCTAATTTTGCAGCTACAACAAACCCTAATCCAACTCTTTGGGCACCTTAAGTGAAGCGTTGGACCTAATTTTTGGATATTCTAGTGCACCCTAGCCTAGCACACCCTCTGGTGTCCTCAGCCAACAAAAACATCAAGTTTGAGTTTTTGGGTCAAAGTCAAAGTTTGACTGGTCAAAGTCAAATTCAAAGGTTGAAAGGTTGATTTTTAATCAAAATTGTTTTTGTGATCAAAGTTGAAATTTTAGAGTTTCTAGCTTGTTCTAATCATTGAACCATTTTTATTCAGTTTCTAACCTCTTCTTGTCAAGATGGTGTCTAGTTTCAGATTAGAAGACAAGCTGAATGATGCTGCAAATTTCAAAGGTATGCACTTGTATATGCTTTTCATGTTATATCATCCAGCAAAGCATGAGTGTGTTTTACAAGGAATGTACAAAAGACCTTGTCCAAGCAATGATCTTGGATTCAGTACATTCAGAGGAACAAGCAGTCGAGGCTCCAGGTTCCAGGTTTGATTGATCAAATTGTTAAGTTTCAATTTGCACATATCAAGTTTGATAAATGCTACAGTTGTGACAACAATCTTTGAAAGGTTATATTATTGCTAGGTAACATCTCCTTTAGGAGACATTTCTTGTTCCCGGGAAGGTCACCTTGGTAATCCTATGATGACTACCATCCTTGTTACCATAGATATGTTCTTATGAAAATGTTATTGGAAATCCTCTTGTTGTTCTTGTTCTAGGAAAGTCGCAGACGATAGCTCTAAGAAGGAGCTAGAATGATAGTTGCAAACATGGAGCAGATGACTCCATCTAGTGGTGAGGTAGGTGTTCTCACCAAGTACCAATTCTAAAGGAAGCGTGGTAATCAAAAGGAGTTTTGGATCTGATACACTCAGATGTGTGTGGACCAATGTCAACCTCCTCACTAAGCGAATAAAGATCTTGAGGTTCGATAATGAAGGAGAATACACCTCCAAGGAACTCGTTGCCTTTTTATAAAGCAGCCAAGATTAGGAGGGAGCTAATTGTCCCACATAATCCTCAGCAAAATGGTGTAGCAGAAAGAAAGAACTGATCCATTGAAGAATCTATCAAGGCAATGATGAATGACCAGAATCTATCCATGTTTCTATGGGGAGACGCAACTATGACAACCGTATATGTTCAGAATATAAGTCCTCATCATATATCGAAGAGCATGACTCCAGAAGAAGCTTTCTCCGAAAAGAAGCCAAGTGTTGAACACTTGAGGATCTTTGGTTGTCAGTTAAGAAGAAAGAATGGAAGGAAGCTATGATGGAAGAATATCAATCCATCATGAAAAATGATGCATGGGAAATCGTACCTAGACCTGAAGGAAAGTCTATAGTCACTTCAAAATAGGTTTACAAGATAAAGCATGTAGTAGATGGGAGTATCGATAAATACAAGGCAAGATTCGTGGCTAGAGGGTTCTCCTAGCAGGAGGGAGAAAACTATGATGAGACATTTGCTCCAGTTTCCAGATACACCTCTATTGGAGCCATCATATCTCTTGCAGCATCCATGGGTTGGAGTTTATATCAGATGGATGTAAAGATCGCTTTTCTCAATGGAGTAATTGAGGAAGAAGTATACATAGAGCAACCTCAAGGTTTTGAGGTACACTCGAGAGAAACCCATGTATGAAGAAGGCCTTGTATGGACTCAAGCAAGCTCCAAGAGCTTGATATGCACGAATTGACAGTTACTTGACGAGACTTGGATTTTCCAAGAGCTATGCTGATCCAAACCTTTATTACAAGGTTGTGAATGATGCACCTGTGATCCTACTAGTATATGTTAATAATTTGTCTATGACAAGTGCAAAGCCTCTCATCATCCAGTGTAAGAAGGAGCTAGTCTCTGACTTCGATATGAAGGATCTTAATCTCATGCATTATTATTTAGGACTAGAAGTATAGCAGAAGCATGGAGAAATCTTCCTGGGGCAAGGGAAGTATGTTGTAAAGATTCTTCAGAATATTGGGATGATGGATTGCAAATCCATGGCAGCTCCCATGGTGACAAATATGAAGAAGTTGAGAGACTATGATTCTGATCCAGTAGACTCGTCCCTGTACCGGCAGTTGATTGGCTCATTGATGTATTTGGTTAATACCCGATCGGAAATTTGCTTTGCTATGAACACGTTGAGCCAGTTCCAGGTGGAACCTAGACATGAGCATTGGATAGTTGCAAAGTACATTTTGAGATATCTTCGTGAGACGCTAAAATATGGTTTGAGATATGCCTCAAACAGTGATGTACAATTGCATGGATTTACTGATTCAGATTGGGCAGGGAGTGCAGATGACAGAAAAAGTACTTCCGGTATATGTTTCAGTTTGGGATTTGCTATGATATCATGGGCTAGCAGGAAACATAAGTTTGTTGCACTCAGCACTACAGAAGCGGAGTATATTGCAACTTGTGATGCTTGTATGGAAGCAGTATGGCTCCGTAAGCTGGTTTTTGGACTATTTGATGATTGCAGCGTCGTGTGACATTCTCCAGGATATGTTCTCCTCTGTGATTGAGTTGAGTCGACCTCTGAGAGAGCCTAGTGTTGGGTGTGCCTATGTGATGGGGTGTATTGTTCTCCTCTAGACTGAGTTGAGTCATGCCCCAGTGTTGGGTATGCCCATGTGATGGGTGTATCGTTCTCTCTTGTGTGACAATTGAGTCAATGTGGTACTCCAGATGATTCTCCTATGGACTCAGTTGAGATAGAGATCTATTGAGTATGACGTCCATGTGGATGAGCACAGGTGGACGTGTCCCTAGCAGTTGAGCACTAATGGATGTGTGGATCCCTTGCTATATTGTCTAAGTGTAAGATTTACTTGTAACCCTAATTATGATGTAAAGGGTACAAGTCGGCTCCACCATATGTGAAAGATAATTAATGTTTATTGTAATAAATAATTATATTTCTGAGTTATTGAGGTCAGCCCTATTGTGCCAATAGACACACCTATTGTTGTGTCTGGTCTTGTATAAATAAAGGTGATTTCCCCATTGAGGAAACACACTTGTCCCTTGTCATTTTGGAAGTTTCAGACCTACCTTTAAGGCTAAAGTGTGCACCACTATTGGGCGCTAGTTTCAAGGTTATAGAGCACCCTCTTGTGTGCATCTAGGTTTATGGTTGGGGGATCTTCTCTTGAGAATATAGCAAAGGATTGTTGGGTTTTCTTCACTTGTGTAGAAGGGTTTCCCAAGATATTTCTTGTGTTCTTGTGCATGGTTATTCTTCTTGTGATCTTGATTATTGCAGCACTTGTGTATGGTGTTGTTGCATTTGTTTATGGTTCAAGTACATGTTGAATGAAATAAACCTCATGCTTGAGCCTAGCATAGTGAAAATTCAACATAGTATCAAAGCATAGGTCTTGAAAGAATCCATTCCACAAGCCTTCAAGAAAGCCGTCCTCTTTTCTGCAATCCGTACGGCCCTCCTAGGGTTTCTGAGAAAAAGTACAGCCCTCCTTCTTTTGCCAGTTTCAGCACTTTATACTTGAGCGTTGGGGCTAAAAATTGCATAGGAGTGTACGACCTCCTTCAACGCACCTCCAGCAACTTTTAGATTGCATTTCCGAAAATTCTGGATTTTTGGCCCTAGGGTTCCGCAATTTGATGCAAAATTTCGGTTTTAGGGTTTCTGCAGCTCATTGAAGGACGTTTTCAAGATTACCAGTGTTCTTCTGACTTTCAAGGCTTATTGTTGGCAATCATAAGTCCAACGAAACCTAGGGTTGCTAGCCTAACCTGGTCGTTAGGTTTCCTAGCCTAGTTGCTAAGGTTTTGTGGAAGAATCTGCAAACCATGAAGAACAAAACCTTGGTAGAAGATAGGCTTGATGGATCAAGCAACTTCAGTTCCTAGAAGTCAAGACTACAGATCACCTTGGAAGAGGATGACCTATTGAGTGTGATACAAAAGACTCTACCGGAAACAGCTACCGATGAAGAGAAGGAAGATTGGAAGGAAGATGACGTCAAGGCAAGGAAGACAATCATTTACTCAGAGAGAGATTGTACTAGGAAGAAAGAAAGACAACTTACCTCCACTGTTGATGTTGATCCAGAGCCACATCAGAGAGATGAAAACATCAAAGATGAAGCCTTCTTATTCATATCACCACTCTCAGCTACGATTCCTACTGATGATGATATTTGGTTAATTGACAGTGGTGCCTCCAAGCACATGACCGGATATAGAGATCATCTGACGGATCTTGTTGAGAAAGAGACCAGTCTACATGTTGTACTTGGAGACAATACCAGATATAATGTGAAAGGGGTTGGAACTTCTACATTCCAACCAGATTCTGACATACCCCTTCAGTTGAGTGAGGTACTATATGTATCCGAGATGAAAAGGAACCTTGTCTCTGTTTCTGCCTTAGAGGATAAAGACTACAAGGTTACCTTTTCTGAAGGAAAAGTTCTTGCATGGCACAAGAACTCTCATATGGATTTTGGGGGATGGAGTTGTTGGTTGGGATAAGGGTTTTCAAGATAGGGCTGTTGGTTTTCGGGTACTAGCAGGGGAGCTTGAGGGTGAGCTCCATGACAGCTGCGGTGATCATCATTTTGTCATGGTTGCGGACGAGGCTGGGGGAGACCCCATTAACTCAGAATGTGACGGTTTGTTTGCGTATTTCTTTGCGGGTTTGGAGGGATGCGACGACTTGGCGGTTTGGAAGGAGTCTGGTGGGGTGTGGGGCGATCATGCGACTGGGATTCCTAGGATGGATGTCAACGCTCCGGGGTTGACATTGACAGAGGATGTGGTGGGATCGGAGCCTTTGCTGTCAGGCGTGACAGGTTCGGGGTTTACCTTGGTGGGAGATCTGTCTTTTTCGAGAGGTTTGGGGTTCTCTGTGGGCTGGGAGGGCGAACCCACACAGTACTCCAGTCCGACTGGAGGACTTGATCGAGGTTTGGGATTTGATGTGGGGAAAGTAGGCTCGGGGAGTTGTGAACCGAATCTAGGTAATCTGGTCAAGGGAGGATTGTGGGGGTCTGGGCCAAAAGACTCGGTGGGTTTCAGTACACCTTTGGTTTTCTCGCCGTCAGCATTACTAGACGTCGACTCTCTGGGCGGTGACTGGGGTTTTGGGGGTGTCTCGACAGGAGATGCTGATACTGGTAATGGGGGTAAGGTACTTGAGAAAAGAGGGGAAAACCCTTCACGAGATCCACAGAGGTCGAAAGCAGCATCTAAAGGGCCAGAAGGGAACCGAGGGTCGTCTAACATCTTCCACAAAACCTATTAGGAGCGCGCATGAAAGGAAATGTATTGAGCGGCTTGTATTTGGGGAAGATATTGATATGGATAGGGTGGTCGACTTCTCAGAACTAGCGGTGGTTGGTCGTGTAAGGGGCAAAAAGTTGGGTATGGGTTTTCTGAAGGAGTGGATATCCAAGAACTGGTTAAAGGATATCACTAAGATGCCACTTATTCGTTTACTATCACGAGGATGGTTTGCCTTCATTTTTTCCTCCAGGGAGGATGTAAAATGGGTCTTATTGAAGGTGTGGAGTATGGTTGATACGCCCATTATTCTTAAAAGATGGACTCCTACTTTTGATGCAAAGAAGGAAAGGATTGATGAAGAACCGATTTAGGTCAGGTTATCGGGTCTTCCAATGCAGTTCTGGAATCCTGCTCAGTTTGTTGCGATTGGTAATATGTTGGGAAGTTATATAGAAGCGGATATGTCTTTTGAAGACACTGGTCTTATGACAGTGGCACGGATTTTGGTAAGGCTAAACTTACGTCCAGGTCTTCTACAAGAGTTAACAATTGAGTCGGCGGAGGGAACCTTCGTTCAGCTTTTGGATTATGAAAGAATTCCTTTCAAGTGTTATAGATGCCATATCTGTGGTCATGGCATTGTCGAGTGTCCTCTGCCTTACAAAGGGAAAGTTCGATTCAACAAAGGCTCTGTGACACCAATTTCTCCCACGAGGACGTCTTTGGAGGTACAATTGGGCGATGGAGAACACAAGGGCGAGGTGAGGGAACCTCTTTCGGGCAAGGATACTCTGGTTTCTCCTCCTGTCACCTCGGCTTATTGTACAGCTCCATCTTTTGTGGATGGGCCAAAGCTTCCGCCCCCAACAGTGTCCACTCTTCGTCGGGAGTAGGATTTCTCGGGTAAGTCTTCTTTGGGTGTCTTTATGTCTGTACCTTTTCCTTTTTCGGATGTTGGGTGTGTTGATGGGGTTCGGGATAATGTGGGCACTCTCTTTCCTCGATGTGTGAGGGGATTCTCTGTGGCGAGTCTGGTTTCTCTTACCTGCCCCATGGCTTCCAGTGGATTGTTTTTTTCCCCTTCTTTGGTCATGCCTGTCACAAGCTCTTGGGTGGTGGGGGGCTCCTCGACTCTTAAGGTTTTGCCTTTTCCAGATCAGTCTACTTTGCAGGATGTAGGGGTTTCGGATCCCAATTATCTGGGTTCTTCCTCTTGTCCTTCCTCCCCTTCTCCTTCAATCGAGATATACACTACCTCCCTCTTATCCCAGCTTGTCACCCCCTCGGCTTCTACAAACTCCTCCTCGGAAGAAAGAAGGGTACGTTATCATCTTAGGAATAGGTCAGTGGTTAAGGGAGAACAACCGGTGCTTGATGTTCTAGGTTCGGAAAGATGCGGCTTGGGTTCCTTTCCTCGAACTTTTATTGCCGGTAAAGGTAGGGGTCGGAAATCACATCTCCTCTTGGCTCAAGATAGGGCCAGGATTGACTTGGCTTCGGGGCGGAAATCTTCAATTGAATGGGCGCTTAGAGTAAAGCAAACCCTTGGGACAGTTACCTCATGAGAATATTGTCGTTTAACTGTTGTGGGTTGGCGAGCCTGTCAAAAAAATTATCCCTGAGAAGGTTAGTGGAATTGAATTCCCCGGATGTTATTCCGTTACAAGAAAATTTGGGGCTAGTGAATTAATGGTGAAGGCTCTTGAGTCCTTGCTTCCAGGCTGGATGTTTGCAACGGTGGATGCCAGGGGACGTTCTAGGGGGGTGGCTACTGGGTGGCTTAAAAAGACTTGTAACTTGGAAAGTGTTTGGGGTTTTGATTCGAGAATTGGTCTGACTATTTTCTCCTCTGAGCTGGGGCAAAATGTGACTTTTATTAATGTCTATGGGCCTTACCAAGATAGACAACGATACTGGAATACTCTAGCAGAATGCTCATGGTTTAGGGGTAAGGAGATTATTCTTGGACGGAATCTAAATTTCTCTTTAGGGGCCTCATAGGTTCGGGGTCCACGTACTGTCCCGGATACTTTAACCAACTTCTTTCAAAAAAAATTGGACCAACTTGGGTTGGTGGACGTTGAGCCACAAAAACTGATCCCAACTTGGTAATAGAAGCGTTGGTGAAGATAGGGTGGCTAAACGTTTGGACAGATTCTTATTGTCAGAAGAGGTTTTGGAATCCTTTGCTTTGGTTAGACAGTGGGTTGCTTGTGGAGGGGAATCTAACCATAATCCGATTATGCTAGATCTAAGGGGAAGAAGCAGGAGGGCATCGAGCCCTTTTAAATTCTTTCAGGGATGGATTTCGGATCCATCTTATCAAGAATTAGTAAGGGGTCTGTGGTCTGCTATCGCTATTGAGAACCAAGTACCTGCGGCTGTTCAGTTTGTGGGGAATCTCAAAAGGTTGAAACAAGCTACCATGAGTTGGGCCAGGAAGAAAAAGCTCAAGGATGAACAGGATTTGAGAAACATCGAATCAACACTTTCAAAGATCGAAGAAGGGGAAGGGCATGGTTTTTCAAGTATTGTTGATAAGGAAATTTTGTTTGGCATGGAGAAAAGACGCAGGGTTTTACTGGAGGAAAAAGAAGCCATGTGGAGACTAAAGAGTCGTGCAATTTGGCTCTCTTGTGCCAATGAGAATACCAAATTCTTTCAAACTTTTTCCAAAGGTAGGAAAATGGCTAATACTATCTAGAGGCTAAGGAATAGGGTTGGTGAGGTGGTTTCATCTTTTGAAGGATTGGCCACGTTGGGTATTGAACACTTTAGTGCGTTATTCAAGGCGCAGGAGGGTTTGTCCATTGCAGAAATTGTACAAGTAGCTCGGTTATTCCCTCGATTTGTGGAGGAGGAAGACAATGGGACACTAATGGCAGCAGTATCTGAAAAGGAATTACTGGAAGTTCTTCACTCTTTTCAAAAGGGGAAAAGCTCGGGGTCTAATGACTGGCCTATTGAGTTTTATTTGGGTTTTTTTATCTGATTGGCCCTGATCTTCTGAAGGTGGTCGAGGAATCAAGGGTGAATGGTTACATTCATAACCCTATAAATTCTACGTTCATTGCACTCATTCCAAAGTCAGATAATCCCTCCTCTTTTGATGATTTTCGACCTATTTCGTTATGTAACTGTCTTTATAAGATTATCTCAAAGGTAATCAACAGAGGGTTGAAGGTTATTTTGTCCAAAAAAATTCCACTGAACAGTTTGGGTTTTTGGAAGGTTGGCAAATCCATGAAGCTATTGTTGTAGCCCAAGAAGGCCTTCACAGTATGAAAACGAAGAAACCCAGGGGAGCTATGGTGAAAATCGATCTATCCAAAGCCTACGATCGAGTAAACTGGATGTATTTAAGACTGCTTATGATACATCTTGGTTTTGGTTTGGATTTTACCAATTGGGTGATGGGGTGTATGTCCTCAGTATCTTTCTCCATATTCATCAATGGTTCAGCCTCTTCTTTTTTTCAAGCTGAAAGGGGATTGTGTCGAGGCTTCCCTCTGTCACCCTTACTTTTTCTCCTAGTGGCGAAAGGGCTCAGTCGATTTCTGGTAGGGGCAAAGAATGCTGGTAGATTCAAAGGTATAAAAATTTCCAATGGTATGTACATCACACACTTACTTTTTGTTGATGACATCTTAATCTTTTGTGATGGTACAAAGAGAGAAGCTGACATTTTATTTGAAGGGCTCTCACTATTTAAAAAAGCAACTGGTATGTTGATAAATGATCAGATATCTAGTATACTCTTTGCTTCGGTCGAGGCAGAAGTCATACAACATTTTATGTCTCAACTCCCTTTCCAGATTCAGGGGATGGACGAGGGTTTGAAATACCTTGGCTTTCATTGAAAACCCAATGATTACCGAAAGACTGACTGGATGTGGCTTTTAGCAAAATTAGAAAAAAGACTAAAGGGATGGAGCTACAAACGGTTGTCAAGGGCTGGGAGATTAGTATTGATTAAGTCGGTACTAGAGGCTATCACAGTATATTGGATGTCCCTCTATTGGATTCCAAAGAGTATTCTGGAAAAGCTAGAAAATTGTCTTTCTCGTATCTTTGGAGGGGAAATAAGGATAAACAGGTGGTGCCTTGGGTTTGTTGGGAGAAACTTGCGATACCAAAAGCTCTCGGGGGTTGGGGACTAAAGAATATTTTCTTGTTTTCTAAAGCACTAGCAGCAAAATGTGCGTGGAGACTGATAACTACAAAAATTCTCTGGACCAAAGTCGTCATCCAGAAATATGTGGCTCCTCTTTCTTTACTTGAGTGGCTCAGGAATCCAGTTCTTCATTTGACCGGGATTTTTGTTATGTGGAAAACAGTTCTTAAGGCTTTCGAGGTGGTGGGGAATGGTTTAGTTTGGAGAGTTGGGTCTGGGCACTTGCTTAGGATTGGTTTGGACCCTTGGGTGAGATGTTATAGAGAACACTTACTCAACGCAAATTTACGCTACCGGTTGGAACAAGGGGGGTACTTCTACCTAGCACAGGTCGGGGACCTGTTATCACACAGTTTGTAGCTGGGAAAAAATCTATAAGATTGAAGGCCAAACTAGCGTAACAGGAACCTATCCCACCCAATGTCACCACAATGGGGAGGTTCTTTCTCTTTAGGGAGGTTAGGCCCAAGGGAGATGTCCCCGGTGACCTGTGGTTTTGAAGAGGCAAAAGGCTAATAAGACCAAGATAAGGTTTTCCCCCCTTGACAAGTCACCACCCAAACAGAAAGTCCCAGCTAAATAGCCAATAATAAAGTAAATCCCCAATGAAGAACACCTGCCTGGAACAAGACAACAGCAAACAGATATATGCAAGATATATTTCAATGGGTTAGTACTTCATAAGACTATCTGATATGTATAAACAATTAACAATAAATGTTGACGAAGTCAATGTTTATCAATAGCAAATGAAAAGAATATGACACTTCACCAATAAATATTGGAACAATGTAGCATTCAATGTAACCAATCAACACTTCATTTAATAAATGCTTTAAACCACCATTCAATTGCTCATAAAGTAAAATGTTGTTGTATTAAAGATGAAATATCCAATGATGACGTCAACAACTTAGGGTTAGCAGGTTAGGGTTTGAATTTCAAAGAATTTAGAGAGTGGTTTGATCAGCTTCACTTCAACGTTGGAGGACTTTAGATCGGTGCCTTAGGGTAAAATGGAGTCAAAAATGAAGGACGCAAGGGTTGAAGGAGGAAGGCTAAGGACTAGAGGGAAGAGTTCCAAAGTGTTGCTATGGCAAGGCCTCATAATCAAAACCCTAGGGGAGAGGCTCACTCCGGTGTTGCTATAGCAAGGCCTCGTGCTCTCTCTTCCTTCCTTAGGTCAATTTGGCAAAACGGCTAGCTCAGATGAAGCACAAAATCAAGACAAGAAGGCTTAATGAGGGAGAGTGTTGCTACAGCAAGGCTCTTTCATCAAACCCTAAAAGAAAAACGGCCCTAAGTGTAAATAACCTAGGCTTGGGACATCTTCTTCCTCATGAATTTAAAATGGTACGGCTAGCAAAGGAGAAGAAGAAAAAGGAGTGTAGCTACGGCTAGGCTCTCTTCTTCTTCTTCAATGGTTGAAAGCTTCTCTATCAGGGGACATGAGACAAGGACCTACTTGTGTGCTTGTCACCTAGGGTTTTGATTCAGCAAATTATAAATATATGCAAGAAAATAAGACTACAACCATTCATTTAAGAAGTTTTGCTAATAAATACTTACAATTCATCAAGAAATAACCATGCAAACCCTAGTTGTAACACCTTCCTTCAAGAGAAACACCATAGAATGCCAAAAAGTCTTCCTTCAACAAGTGCGCCTCACTTAAATCAGCCAAATACCCAAGATAGGGCGCAAATTTCAAACCTCCTTATGGAGTGAATGATTGATGATGATAAAATGAGGATCAAAATACTCAATATATACTGTATCAATGACCTAATTTACTTTTTAGGTCATAAAAAGGCCGACAAGGCCATAATATCAAAATTATACTGGCTTTACACTAAATGCTAGACTAAAACCCTAATCAAGCAAAAAGGTAGGACGTCACCCCTTCCTAGGGTGACGTTAGCCCCTATCAGGGCAAATGTAGCCTCCTGAAGCAAGATGTTAGCCCTCATTGGGCTCCTCCAAGCTGCCACACATGCCAACTGCCCTGTCCATCTGCCAACATGCTCATGATGACGTCATAAGCCTCCTGGTGACGTCTTGGGCCATCTAGAGCCAACGTCCCTCTGAAAGTGGGTCAATCCCCCTAGGCCAAGCAGTGTCGGGGTGCCTCTGGTGGAACGTTCTCTCCTTCTCTGGTGCAAAGTCTCTAATCATCCTCTGCCCTGTCTCTCCCCCCTGATGGGGTCTCAGCATCCATCTAGTGGGCTCTTCAGCCCCATGGAGGTCCGAACTGATCATCTCCCCATGTGTACCGGTCCAAATGGTACCTGCCCGTCAGGCATGGTCCTGCACATCAAAAGCTACGCCCTCCATGGGCTCATCAGTCACAAGGATCATAGCAATGTCAATCACCTCTCATCATTAATATTATTAAATATATGCATAAAATCCCTAATACATCTGTCAATAGCTCAAAGACATTACACAAGCCTACTATACAAATCTGGAGGAAAAGACAAAACGTTCTATTGGGCTAGTGTCCATCGGAAGAGGTGAGTTCACAGAAGAAAACCTCATCAAAACCATGTGAGTGGGTGATGTGGTTAAGGGAAGTCCAAGCATGTGGGTGCGGTGAGGGCCAAGGATGCAATGTGTTATCTGTGGGTGCCTTTGTAGAAGGCGAGTTGTACCTGTCATAGATGCACTCTTTCCAAGCCCATTCTTGCCTTTATTCTTTTATTGCTTTTCTTTTTTTTTTGTTCAAGAGCTAACCAGGGGACACTGCCCTAGTGTGGTGACCAGTGGTGGCAGCGTTACCCACAAGTACTTTCACAGAAATGAAAGGTTGGCTCGTGATGAGACCCCCTTTCCCTTGGCCATGCAACCAAGAGTCACTGCCCTAGCGTGGTAACCAACTGGTGGTAATGTCATACTGCTAGGTACCCATGGACCTAATAGGCTGGCTCGTGATGAGACACCCTATCCTTTGACTAGGTCTTGTTTTATTAATTTTCCAGGTCCCTCTTGTTTCTTGCTGAGAAGCCTTTTATTGCTTTCTCGGGGATCCCTGGGCAAAGCATCTCGAGGTTTTATTCTTAGGCTTTTATCTTTTACCAGCTTACTTTTACCTTCTGGGACTTTAGCCCCTTCTTCCCACAAGATAAGGTGCAATTCTGAAAATAGGTCAACCCGATGCCCGGACAAGGGGAGTGGGACAAATGAGCGGGAAATAAGATGAAATAGTGGTTCTATGATGGGAGCGGATGATGGCCTTTCAGAAGTCTCCCCCAAGTGGCAAACCAAAACCTATGGACAAAGGCTTGCTAGGACACCCTGTCAATCCCCCCAAACATGGTCAAGTGGGCAAATGTAAGATCCAAGCAGTTGTTAGAAATAAAAGGAATCAAATGCATATATTTAAAGGTTT
>ML829961.1:21576-33974 GCA_009831015.1 Picea engelmannii | reverse complement strand
ATAACTGAGACCACAATCTAATGTACCTTTAAGGCACCTCATCACATGTTTTGCAACTACCAGGTGAACACATTTGGGCTCTACTAGAAACTGACTCAAGGTGTTCACAGCAAAACATATATTTGCCCTGGTGTTCGTCAAATACATTAACGATCCAATGATTTGTCTGTACAATGTAGCATCATTCAATTCTGACGAAATGTCAACCAAGAGCTTCAACTTTGTTTCCATGAGTGTATTCATGGATTTGCACTCCAACATATCAAATCTCTTCAATATTTCAACTGCATACTTCCCTTGGTTAAGGAAGATCTTCTTTGGGCTCTGCTAGACCTCAAGACCTAAGAAGTAGTGCATTAGGCCAAGGTCTTTCATCTCAAATTCTGCAGCGAGCTTCTTCTTACAATCAGTGATGAGCTTTTCTTCTCCATTTAAGAATAAGTCATCCATATACAGCAACAATATAACAGGCTCATCATTCATAACCTTGAAGTAAAGGTTAGAATCAGCTTTACTCTTGGTAAAGCCCAAGCTCGTCAGGAAACCGTCAATCCTTCCATACCAAGCTCTAGGAGCTTGCTTCAATCTGTACAGAGCCTTCTTCAACTTGCAGACATGAGTCTTCCTGTCTTCAACTTCAAATCCATGAAGTTGTTCTATATACACTTCTTCTTCAATGACACCATTTAAGAAAGTTGTTTTCACGTCCATCTGGTGTAACTTCCACTTCATCTTAGTTGCAAGAGCTATGATGGTTCTGATTGAAGTGTATCTGGCTACAGGAGCAAACATCTCTTCATAGTCAATGCCTTCCTTTTGAGAAAAGCCACAAGCAACAAACCTTGCTTTATATTTCTCAATACTTCCATCGGCAGCATGCTTTATTTTGAAAATCCATTTGGAAGATACCACATCCTTGCTTTTCGGTCTGGGAACTAGTTCCCATACATCATTCTTTATAATGGATCGGTATTCTTCTGTCATGGCATCTGCCCATTCTTTCTTTTGAATGGATTCTTCAAAGCAAGTAGGCTCCTTCTCTAAGAGATCACACATCAAAGCCATATAACTGGAGAATGGCTTGGGTTTCTTCACTTGTCTCATGGTTCCTTCGGCGCACCATACTTCTCTCCATCTTGAATAAGTTCCCTTGCCCAGGCTGGCTTTCTCTTGTGGGAGATCATCATCTGGGGAGGTTCTTGAGATTCTATGATGTCATGATCTTCTAGAATCTCCTCATCAGGGGAAGTTATGACTTCCCTCACTGGTTCTGCAACTCTGAGAGCCACAGGTTCTTCTTCATATACTTCTTCAAGCTGACATCTTGATTTCTTGAGTGTTGCATCTTCACCAAAGGTTACATCCCTGTTGATCTCAATATGATGGCAACCTGGTATATAAAGACTGAAGGCCTTGGAGACTTCACAGTATCCAACAAATATTCCCTTCTTTCCTGAAGGGTCCATCTTGGATCTCTTTTCTTTCGAAATGTGTACAAATACTGGGCAGCCAAATATTTTGAGATGGCTTACTTCTGGTTTCTTTCCAAAGAACATCTCTTCAAGGGTCTTGAACCCAAGTGCACTATAGGACAATCTGTTTTGTACATATACTGTTGTTTTTGCTGCTTCTGCCCATAAGTGCATTGGAAGATCTTGATCATGGTCTTCACTGCTTCCATTATAGTTCTGTTCTTTCTTTCTGCTACACCATTTTCTTGAGGATTGTAGGGAGTGGTGAGCTCCCTCTTGATCCCGGCATCTTTGCAAAAGTTTTCAAACTCTTTTAAGGTGTATTCTCCTCCATTATCTGACCTGAGTATCTTGATCTTTCTTTCAGAAAGATTCTCTATCAAGGCTTTGAATTCCTTAAATTTACTGAACACTTCATCTTTTGATTTGAAAAAGTAATCCCAGGTTTTACGAGAATAGTCATCAATAAAAGATACATAGTATACATACCCAGTAATGGAGGTTGATGGCATTGGGCCACATACATCTAAGTGAATGAGCTCTAGGACTCCTTCCGCTTTACTGTCTCTCTTCAGGAAAGGGTTCTTGATGTTCTTTCCTTGTGCACATCCATTGCACACTCCTTCATGGTCAACCTTGAATAATGGTAGACCTGTGACTGTCTTGGTTACATATGGTAATGCTTTGTAGTTGATGTCAGCCAATCTGCTATGCCAAAGTTCACATGGATTCTCAATGGAATGGGTCAAGGTTGCTTCTGAGTGACCCTTGAGCTTATACAAGCCACCTTCTTCTTTTCCAATAACAATTGCTTCTTCCATGGTTTTTCCTTTGGGCCACATAAGAACTTCTCCATCTATGAAGGAAACTCTGAAACCTTTCTCGTCTAAAGCTGAGATAGAGAGTAAGTTCTTTGTCAAAACTGGTACATATAGTACATCCTTCATCTTCATTGGGGTCCCTGAATCAAGCTTGTAGTTTGATTCTCCTACTCCCTTGATAGGGTATTGATAATCATCTCCAAGTGTAACTTTCTGGGGAAACTTCTTTTCTGTAAGGCAAGAGAGAATGTCTCTTTGACCTGCCATGTGCTTGGAAGCACCACTGTCTATGAGCCAAGTGTCCTCACCAGGTGACATCAATCCTGAGAGGGCAGAGATTAAGACAGTCTTCAATCTGTTATTTTATCATCTTTGTGGGTGGCTCTTCATCTTCAACTGCATGGGCATGGTACCTCTTGTTTCTTTTCTTGTATTCTTCTCGTCTAGTTGGACAATGCTTAGCAATATGTCCCATCTTGTCATAATGGTAACATTGGTAGGATGAGAAATCTTTTTCTCTTCTTTGACCTTTCTGAAACTTTTGGAATCTCCTTGGAGGGTGAGATTCTTTATGTATGAATTTGTTTTGGGGGTGAGACTCCTTATGAGTTTCTTTATGGAAGTAAGACTTGTTTCTTCCTCCTTTAGTATGAGTAGTTAGGGCTTGATCTTCATCTCTTGATAGCAATGCTTCTCAGTTAGCTACTCTTGCTTCTTCTTGAACACATTCTTCCCAAAGACTGTCAAAGTGTAGTTTCTCCTTTCTGGCACAAATAGTTTTGATGAATGCATCCCAAGGTCTTGTGAGACCATTAAGGGCTATCATTATAAGTTCGTCTTCATCTATAGTATCTTCAATTGCTTCTAGTTGTTCTTTGAATTGTGATATTCTGGAGAAATATTCCTGAATTGTTTCTCCTTTCTACATCCTTGTACTTTTGAGTTGAGTTCTTAGATTCATCTTCCGATTGATGTTCCTTCCTTCATATAATTTGGTTAGGGCATCAAACATTTCTTTTGGAGTCTTCTTTGAAGCCACTTGAGGAATCAAGTGATCTTTAATAGAATCTGCAATGATTCTCTTGGCCCTAACTGTGTCCTTTTGGTGTTTTGCTTTAGCTGCAGCATCGACAGGTTCTGGTACATCTTCTTTAATGAATCTTGCTAGGTCATTCTCTTCAAGAATGAGTGCAATCCTATACTTCCAGGCACGGAAGTTTTCCACACCTTCTAGCTTGTCAACAAGCTTAGTGCTTGCAGACATCTTTACTTGGAGCTAGGAAAATGACTAAAAATTTAAAGTGCTCAAAATTTAATTTTGAACTTACCAGGAGGTGCGCTTGGTTGAGGCGAGTAGCCTGGTGTAGTTAGATTTCAGAAAATCCAAATTTTGCCCCTTCAAACTTGACCACCAGATTTCTGGACTGGTGCTTCTGGTTTTCTGGTACCGATGAAAACTAGGGTTTCACTTTCCGAGAGATCTATCCACTGAAAAGGTGCGTTGAAGGTGCCAATGAGTTCCCTAGGCTAGGGCGCACTTTTCTAGATGATTTTTGCACTAAAATTCCTCTTCAATAAAAATCCCTTTTTTTCTTGTACGACAACAGTGACGTTTTTCTTTTATCCAGTGAAAGATGCTCTCTTCATCTTAGCTCTAATACCATGTTAAGATTTAAGTTATTATTAGGTTTCTTTTCAATTTACTAGATAACCATAGCATAGATAGGATCACTGAGAGAAACACAATCACAAGATACACATCATTTATCCTGGGAAACCCTCATGGGGAAGAAAACCCAGCAAAAACTTCCTTAATATAGATAGCCAATGCAATGCCAAGACAATAAACCAAACACTAGAGAATATCCTCTACTAAGCAATGTGCCTCTCTCTCCTCCTTCCGGCAACTGGTAATTGCAGCTTTCTTCAAACTTGCGCACTATATGAGTGAGTTGAGTGAGTGTACAAATGAGGCACTGGCTTCCTTTATTTATACAAACTGGCAGGTGCTGCAAAGGTGTCTCTTTGCTGACTAGGGCAGACTTGTCTTCTTAGTGGTTAAAACCACTTTAATTAGCCTGGGGGGCGACTTCTCAATTTGCATAATACAATTAGGGTTCGACCAATCCGCAAAAGGGGATTTGGTCAATTACAATTCCCGACATGATCAATCTGCAAGGAATTAATCTAATGAATAATAAATCAATAATAAATAGAATACTCTTTGCAGTTACAATATTTCAACACCTTATAGGTCACCTATCATTATTGCACCCAAGAAGGATGGGACTTGGAATTGTATCAACTACAAAGATCTAAATAAGATCACTCTCAAGAATCGATACCCTTTGCCCAAAATCGATGACTTGTTGGATCAGTTGAAGTGTGCCAAGTACTTCACCAAGTTGGAAAGTTGAGATACCACCAGGTACAAGTAAGAAGAAGATACCTAGAAGACCACCTTTAAGAAAAGATAAGGTTTATAAGAATGGTTGGCAATGTCTTTTGGTTTATGTAATGCACCAACTACATTTATGCATTTGTTGAATGATGTATTGCAACCCATCCTAGATTCAATTGTAATAGTGCACTTAGACAATATGTGGATATTTAGCTCTACCTTAGAAAAGCATATCTCACATCTCATGCAAATGTTAGAAGCCCTGAAAAAGCATCAACTACTAGAAAACCTTAAGAAATATGAATTTTCCCCAACACTCCCTAGTGTACTTGAGGTATGTGATTGGTGGGGGGGAACTCAATATTGATTGTATGAAGATGGAGACCATCATCATATGGCCAGCTCTTACCAATGCCGCTAAAGTTAGAATCTTTGTGGGAGTAGCACAGTACCTTCGAAATTTTATAGCATCCTTCTCAATTGTGACTTCACCATTCTATGCCATAACAACAAGGGGCGAGATTTTATAGTGGGGAAAGAATCAGCAAAAGGCTTTTGAAGAGATGAAATGAAAGATTGGTCATGCACTAGTCCTCGCATTGCTCAATTTGCAAAATCCCTTCAAAGTGGAGACAAATGAAAGTGGATATACTACGGAAGCAATCTTGATGCAAAGGGGTAAGCCAATATGTTATCATTCTAAATTGTTTCATGGTGTGATCTTGAACTATCCCACATATGACAATGAGCTCTATGCTTTAGTGAAAGTTGTTAGGAAATTGAAAAAATATCTGATGGCCAAGGAGACCATCATCCACACCGATCACCAACCGCTACAATACTTGCAGACCCAAAATAAGCTTCAGCAAGAAAGACACTACAAGTGGATAGAAATTTTCAATAATTTCATCTTATCATCAAGTATAAGAAGGGACGTATTGATAAGTTGGCAAATATGTTTTCAAGGCCACCAACTTCCAAGACCACAACTTTGGGTACTCTTTTGCACATGGAACCTTTCACATGATGCATATAAAGAGGAATGCACAAAAGATGAGGACTTCAAGGAGATATTTCAGCAACTAAAAGGCCAAGTTCATGAAGAAGGTGATAGCAAGGCTAAATACCATCTCCGGGATGGGTTGCTCTACAAGCTAGATAAGATCTATGTCACTAAAGGAGAAATATTGAAATTTATCAAGGAGGCACACACTTCACACACCTCCAAACTTGCAATCATTTTGGTGTTGAGAAATAGTGGCCAACTTACAAAAGTATGTTTACTAACCCAGAATGCAAGAAGATGTAGGTCACTTTATTAGAGGATGCATACTTTGTTGGATCAACAAATCCAATAATAGGAAGCAATGTCTATACCATCCATTACCTATACCTACTAGGCCATGGGAGAACTCCATGGATTTTGGTGGTTGGTTTTCCATAAACTAGGTAGGGACATGAATATCTATTTGTGGTTGTAAACAAATTTAGTAAGATGTGCATTCTCATGCCTTGTAAAAAGACCATCAGAGGACAAGATGTAGAAATCATATTATCTGAAAGGTACCGGATGCACTTTGGGATACCAAAGAGCATCATCTTGTATAGAGATACCAGAGTTCTCAATGTCTTTTGGACTATATTTTGGGAGAAGATGGACACCATGTTGAAAATATCTACAGCTTTCCATCCACAAACGGATGGGCAAACAAAAGTGGTGAACAAGATATTGGTTCAAGTTTTGAGGGGTCACACTTAGAAGCGTCCAAGAACCTTGGATAAGAATTTGATCTATATTCAACACTATTATAATAGAGCAGTCCACATTTGCACCAGTAAATCATCATTTGAAACTTGCTTTGGATATTTGCCACCTTCACCATTAGACTTTGTATATGGATAGCTTGGAGGAGAGTAAGAAGACACCACAAGAGAAGCAATGAAGGTTGTACAATTTATTGAAAAGATCAAGCAGATCCATTTGCAAGTACAAGAGACATTGAAGAAGTCATAGGGAAAGTACAAGGCCAGGCATGACCAACACAGAATGGATAAGGCACTCAAGGTAAAAGACTAGGCCTGGTTGCACCTGAACAAAGAACGGCTACAAAGTCCTAGTAAGAAGATCGAGGCTTTGCGGTTTGGTCCCTTCGATGTGTTGGAACAGGTAGGTGATAAATCCTATAGATTCGGTGTACCCCTATACATGTACATTTACCCAATAATGAATGTGGAAAATATGATACTCCATAAGCCGTCCATGTTAGATCAAGAAAATGAGGAGCAAGTCTTACCTACCATACAGGAGTTAGCACCAAAAGTTGAAGTAGAGTTAGCAAAAGATATAGTTTTACAGAAGAACTCTAAAACAACCAGACGGGGGCAGTAAGAACTCTGGCAGGTTAGGTTAAAAGGACAACTTCCAAGCAAAGCCAAATGGTACTCCAGGGAGAAGGTTGAGGAAACATATCCTCATCTCCTTCGGTATAAACTTTTGGGGACCAAAAGCCTCCCAAAATAGGGAGGCATGAAACAAAATGGATCACTATATAATTAGCCATTTGTTTTGGTACTTTCTTCATGGAAAAATTGGAACCATGGACTTGTAGGGCCCATTATAGGGGCAAGTCCTATTTTGGTGATTTGGGGTCCTAAAACTTCTAGAGCCCATTTCAAGCATTAAATGGTCGTTTTTTAGGTTAGAACTTTGCGAATAAAGTTCACAACCCTTCAACATCATTCTACTCATCGAGAGTGTTACAACAAAATCTAGCACCCACAAAAGTGTAAATTCCCAAGCACCAAGGTGTTAGTTTTGTGTCACTCAAGAAGGCTACCCATTGTCACCTCAGTAGCTCTTCCTCTCTCTTTAGGTTGGCTTTTCTCCAACACAAGGGGGTATCCCTAGGTAGGATTGCTAAGGCTATGGAGTGGCCGCCTTAGGTGATGTTTGAAGAGTAAGCCTTAACAAAACAAGTGGTTGTAGTATAGGCAAAATGATGAATGGTATGAGAACCAAAAGGTGAGTGTTGGCAGAATTTTGTGGAGGGTTGTAGAGCAGTTTGTGGACATTTTCATCAGTCTCTTTTCACACCTACATGGTAGGAGTGAGGCTGATTTTTCACGACCTCTTTTCACACCTATATTGCTAGGAGTGAGGTCGGTGTTCGTTTGCCTCTTTTCACACATGTGTTGACAGAAGTGAGGCAACGTTCCTTTACAGTTGCAGCATCAGTTTGAGTGCAGTGGGAAGTGATGTTGGCATCTCAGATGCGTGTGGAGGATAGGCTCGCTGGATCTAGCAACCGGTCGCCTTGGAAGGCCAGGATTGTCTTTGTCTTAGAGGACCTCGAACTATGGGATATAGTTGAGGCGGTTGTTCCTATTCCTCCTGCTACTACTCTCGTCTTGTTAGCAGAGTTCAGGAAGAGGAACAACAAGGCAAAGAGGACGATGTGTGATGCAGTGAGGGATCACCTCATTCCCCACTTGACTGGGAAAGACTATGCATTTCTGATGTGAGCATCTCTTTGCAATCTTTACCAGAGCTCTAACCAGAACCGGAAGATTGTTCTGTATGATCGACTCAGGGGCATTCGTATGCTCCAAGATGAGTCAGTTACTTCTTTCCTTAGCCGATACACCCAGATCAGAGATGAGCTTGGAGCCGTTGGAGAGGTGGTGGACCCAAATTCTATGGTGAGGACAGCCTTAAACAGCTTTACCAAACCATGGGGTCCATTTGTTCGTGGCATTGTTTCAAGAGAGATCATGCCCATTTGGGAGAGGATGTGGGACGATTTCATTCAGGAGGAGACTAGAGTTATATCAGAGGCTTCTGGACAGCAGCAGACATTGTAGGGTGATGAAGACCTTGCTCTTTGAAGCTCTGATGGAGAAACCCTTGGACCACAATGTGCTCACGTGTGCTACCTCTCCAATGAAACTGTCCTCAAAGCAAATCTGACCACTGCAAGACCTCCCTGCTAGTTGTGCGCCCTCCTCCTCAAGTGCACCCTCCTACTAGCAAGAACAGCCTCCACAAATAAGCTGGGCCCTAAGCCTTCATGAGCCCTCCATGAAAGGAGGCACCCAAGCTCTCCTCTCCCAATGCTTTGATTCTCATCCTCTTGCCCTTCTCCAAACTCTCTTGGTGAACATACAAGTGAATAATGAGCTCTCCTTTGCCCTTGCGCCCTCCTTAAGGAAGCATAAGGAAACCTAAAAAGCGAGTGGATGAGATCATCTCATCTCATCCTAAGTCAATGGTTGAGATCATGTCAAATGAATCTCAACTCAAAACCCACGTTACATAAGTTTCCATAGTTTCACTTTATGTCCCTTAATTCACCCACAAAGTGAATTAATTGTCATTTTAGGCTAAAATGACCAAATTTCACTTTTGCCTTAAATCTCCTAAGTCAAAGTGAAATTAGACTTAAGGTACATGGTACATGGTACAAAGTACTTCCCACATGTGTTTAGAAGCTCACAAACACAAGGGGACCACTTTCCAAGGTACCCAAATCTCAATAGAAAACCCAAAGACCAGTAATTACCAAATCTTGGCCAAAATGGAGTCAAAAAGGCATGGATCTAAGAGGGAAAATGCATGAATGTGTAAGGCAAATAAGGGCTTCTATACATGCCACAAATCAGCCTTAGCTTGCTGAAAATTACTACAGAAAATTGACCTTGGAAAGCTAGGGGTGCCATTCTAAACTTTAAAGCATTGTTAGAAGGTGATGTCATATTATTCTAGCAACAACTATGTTTGTTAGATGCAAGCTTAACATGACAACAATGGAAAGAAGAGGGATTATATCCCCACATTACACCATCCAAATGACAAATACTTCATTACAAGGCTTTCACAACAAGTTACGAGTGTTTCCTACAACAACAAACAACATGTGAAAGAATTGCAAACATAAAGCCTCACATAAGTAGAGTCAATACCTCCAATCCTCCATTAAGCTTGCCAAAATGATGTACAATGTAGCCTAAGGGAGAGCTCCTCAATCTCCAAATTCCCAACCCTCACAAATGGAGAGAAAACTCATCTTTACAACGGGAGTTTCTTCTCTCTTGCAATAAAATATATATTATTCTCCAACTAACTCTGTGACAAGTCAAACAAATAATATAATGATGGGGTAGTTAGATCCACCCTTAATCCATGGTTGACCATATCAAATGGATTTGTAGCCTCCATCCTCTCTAAGAAAGATCACCCCATCTAAAAATAGGAATGAAAATAAATACATATCTCCAAGAGAGGGCACACCACCAAAAATAGGCATAATACCATGTCAAGATGTCATATGGTCCACATACAATGTACCCTCCAAGGTGCTAGCGTGCAAAAATACAGATAAAATAATACTTGACATGGGAGGATGTGCTCCAAGGTCCACCTAGAAAGGCTCACTAAGTGCACCCTCCAAGATGCATGAGTGAGAAAACAATATAATAATCCTCTTAGGAGAATGCTCCATAACAACCATCCCAAAATAGCAAGTAGTCCACAAGATGCATGCAACCATCCACACTTTGAATCCCAAGGTAACCAAGTCCATGAGACTAGTCAAACAAATGATAAAATAATGAAGTGGTTACAACCTCCATAATGCAAGGCTCCATGAAATAATAAAATATCCTCCTCCATATGTGCACCCTCCAAGAAAGGAATAAAAAATCAAGGGGTGTGCTCCTCCAAGAAAGGAATAAAATAATCAAGGGGTGTGCTCCTCCAAGATAAATCCTCCACAAATAGCAAAAGGAAAGTCTCCACATGCGCCCTCCAAGGAAATGCTCCAAATATAGAAGTAAGACCAAGTAAGTGCATGCAAAGTAACACATGTGGCCCTCCAAGTGCATCAACCCCCCTCAAGAAAACTCCTTTGTAACCACCTCCAAATAAAATAATGTAAATGCCAAGTCAAAGAGGTGAGGGCTCTCTCTGGTGTAGTTGAAATAATAACAAGTGTAGCTAAACTAACCATGCAATAATGATGAAAATTCACCTAGGAGAGGTGTTCCCTAGACAAGTGTGTCATCATCTCCAAAATAATGAATAGTGCATGTATGCCTTGGAATTGGTACCAAAGAGGGGAGCGCTCCATCAAAACCCCTCAACCAGCCTCCAAATAACCCCTCCAAGTGTGAAAAGATGACAAATGAAATAGCGCACCCAAGTAATTAAACCTTCACTTAGATAAAAAAATGATTAAATTAACCACTGAATGGTTAAATCAACCTCAACATGTGTACACAAAGGCTAATGCTCTATTATAACCATATTCCACCTCCAAGTAGTCACTGGATTATTAAATCACCATGAATATGTGTGCCAACAAGGGGTGCACTCCATCAAATTGTTGTACCATGGAAATAAAAGATACATCTCCTAGCAAAACCCCGCCGTGATAACAACAAAATTAAATCTCTACCTAGGTTTGAACGTGCACCAACATCAATGGACTAATACCTCAAATACATCATCCAACCTTAGGAAAAGGCTAGATCATCAAGGAAACATGTAGTACCCACAACCCTCTAACTCAAACTTAGGAAAAAGCACATCAACAAGGGTACTAAGAACATTAAACACATTCCTCCCTAGGTGATGTCCGATATCACAATGTTATATCACCTTGGAAAATCACACCAAGGGAACATCCATCACCCCACCACATCAACATCATAGGATAGGGAGACATGAGAAAGTGCTAACCCAATCCAATCATAAGTATGCCCCCATCACACATCCAACACAAGAAGAACATAGAACACCCCCTCCTAGTGACATACCAACATCATAACACCATCATACATAGTCATTAGGATGCTCCAAGAAGAAAATAACACATGGAATAGAAAGCATCCATATGTTGAGTGATCCAAAGGCATGAAAGTAGCATCCACAACCATGAGAAGACCATCAACCATGACGATCCACCAAAGAGGAGTGGGTAGTCCTCTCCAACCCAAAACACCAACTCAACCAGCAATAGCATCCACATGCAAAGAAAGAGAGTGTGTACCCCCAATCCATCCAAAAAGCTCCAAGGTAAGATAAGATAAGATAAGATAATTTTATTAATGTCCAACGAATGACCACAAAAGTAGGTCAATGGGACTGAAAAATACAACAAGTGTGGGTACAATGTGGGAGTGCAAAAGCATCTCCTAGATAATGCTAAGAATAACAAAAAAGAAAGAAACCCTTGATCTAATTACAGCCAAGGAAAAAGTGTATATAACAGTAACATATGTGCAGTGATACAAAGTGGGAGTGTCCATGGTAGGAGTTGGACAACTCAATACTAGCCGAGAGAGAAAAGATCTAAAGCTAGTGAGGTCAATGTCTCCTAGATATAATGATCGATGGTAAGGGGGGCGACGGGGGTCGCGTTGGCTCACTGTCGGAGTCCTCGAGTACCATAGGGGGATCCAACTGTATGATCTTGGGGGGATGTAGGAGCGAGGAAGCTCAATTCTCCTACCATATGAGGTCGAAGGAAAGAAGCTATGAATAGATCTTTGACTGCTCTGTTGAGGCTGGGGGGCGATCCGATGGGCAAGAGGTGACATGTGTTGAAATAATGTAACTGCGAAGAGCATTCTTATTATTATTTTGTTATTGGATTAAATCCCCATTGTGGATTAATCATGTCATTATTATTATTGGATTAAATCCCC
>ML829961.1:2810-15800 GCA_009831015.1 Picea engelmannii | reverse complement strand
ATGCAAGAAGTTACCTGTGGGTGCCTTTGTAGAAGGCGAGTTGTACCTGTCATGGATGCAATTCTTTCCAAGCCCATTCATGCCTTTTATTCTTTTTTGTTATTTCATTTTTTATTGTTTTTTCTTTCTTTTTTGCTCAAGAGATAATCAGGGGACACTGCCCTGGCATGGTGACCAGTGGTGACAACGTTACCCACAAGTACTTTCACAGAAATTAGAAGGTTGGCTCGTGATGAGACCCCCTTTCCCTTGGCCATGCAACCAAAGGTCACTGCCCTGGCGTGGTAACCAGCTAATGGCAATGTCATACTGCTAGGTACCCATGGACCTAATAGGCTGACTCGTGATGAGACCCCCTATCCTCTGGTTAGGTCTTGTTTTTTATTATTTTTAGGGTCCCTCTTGTTTCTTATCGAGAACCCTTTTATTGCTTTCTCGGGAATCCCTGGGCGAAGCATCTCGAGGTTTTATTCTTAGGCTTTTATCTTTTACCAGCTTGCTTTTACCTTCTGGGCCTTGAGCCCCTTCTCCCCACTAGATAAGATGCAATCCCAAAATAGGTCAACCCAATGCTCGGACAAGCGGAATGGGACAGGTGAGCGGGAAACAAGATGGAAAAGCGAAGCTGTGAAGGGAGTGGACGATGGCTTTTCAGAGAGAAACCCCCAGTGGCTAACCAAAACCAACAGACACAGGCTTACTAGGACATCATGTCAATCCCCAAAACATGGTCAAGTGGGCAAGTGTAAGGTCCAAGCAATTGTTAGAAATAAAAGGAATCAGATGCATACATTCAATGGTTTTGATGATCAAAGTGACACATACCATGATACCTGAACTAATTACCTCATGAAGCAAGAACCCTCTCTAACACAGGACCAAGCCGATGGTGGTGGAGGTTGTTGTTGCTGCTGACAGGATAAAGATGCTGGAAGAGAGAAAAGGTGGGCCCTCCAGGGCCATAATGAAGTCAATCCTGTTCTTACACTCCATGTCTAGGACCTGTGGGCCTTGAGACATGATCTCCTAGTTATCCCTGAAAGTGGGGGATAACAGTCTCTACTCGGAGTCGATGAGAACCAACACAGAGTTGTGCCAAAGGGATCCTAAGTGAGTGCATCCAATGTTTGTACGTGTATGGGGGGCAGATAATGATACAATCCTGCAACTCCATGAATTGTTATGAGTAGAATGACATCTTCGGAACTAGGCTCGTCGGGGGTGAGGTCCAGGTGACCTAGATATATAATTTGTATATGTCCTCTCTGATATCTCAATTCACAATCTGTCTAGTCAACAAGAGATGGGTCGGGGCATCGAAGGATATTTGAAAGGGGGAAGGCGCTCTAGGGAGATGGTCATCGACTGGAGAAGTCGGGACGCCTCTAAAAACCATCCTCGTGTGTGGCCCGTGGAGTGATCTGCAACGAGGACCTCTAAGGAGCAAAGTGCAAGGTAGGGATACCATTCCCTCCTGGAATCAGAGTTCCTGGAAGATCTAACTTTGTGGAGGAAGGAGATCAAACGAAAGATAACCTTGAGGCGGAATGGTTGGACATCGAACTATGCATGTATAATGGACTATGGGACTGTGCGTTTGCATCTGATGATGCGCCGGAGAAGCGGGGTTTGGACTCTCTCCAACCGAGCCCAATCTGTCTGTATCAAACTCGGTTCCTGGATCTCTGAGCCATAGAGTATTGTGGGTCTGATAATCACCTCCATGAGGTAGAGTTTGGACGAGATGTCTTGAAACTGACCTTGGAAACACTGTCTATCAATGTAATGTCCCTTTCCAAACAGGAGCTCCAGAGAGGAGGCTTAATGGTCTAAACAACCCTGTTAGACTATAGCCAGGGCCAGACAGAGGTAAATAGGGTTACTAGAGGTCACTTCAATCGAGGGTGTTATAATTCGAAAGTGACATTGAGCTAAAAGTGACTAAAAGCGCTTCTGAGCCAACTTAAGCTAAAAATAGAACAAATGAGCTAAAAATAGAGTCAACAGCGAATTAGGGTTTTGAGCAAAAGCAACCTAATTCATCATTATGCAGATTTTGACTTGTCATTGAGGAGAGAGGCGCATCTAAGGAGAGATAGCTCAATGGATTCCAAAAGGAATACACCAGTGGTTGATTTCGGTGTTGAGAGACACACCCTAGTCACCGGGGAGATCACACATGTCTTCCACAGTCTTCAACAGCAGTTTCACAGGTTCCAACAGCAAGGGCACACATATTCAGGGTGAGGGCACAGCTTCTGAAAAGGTTTAGTAAGTCAACTTGTCCCATCTAGGGAGAATCCAGAGATTCCCTTCCGACCCAGTTGAAAGGAAGGCAAAGCGCATCTATTGCCTGATTTCTCGTCAGATTTCGATGGAGAAATCATTTGGGGTGCATTTTCCAGCCGTTGAGGGTGTGGTAGTTGGGGACGACACATTTGGGATGCTCGAGCGATCATCAAATCAGATCTAGGGAAATCCTTCTAACCCATTTCACAGTAGGCCAGGGCACTCAGTTTGAGACCCTTATCAGCCGATTCCGATGGGGAAATCACTAGGGCGCAGTTTTTCGGTAGCAGAGGGGGCACATTTCACCAGGACATACCAACAAAGGTCCAGACATACCAGCAGAGGGTCGGTCAGTCACCAGGACTGAGAGGGCGAACTTTCCAGGCAAATCCGAGGGGTTTAGCCACCAGGGCAAACTTTCCAGACTTGTAGCAGTTGTCGTAGCTTGCAGCAAATCTTACACCTCGTCCATTGATCCCGCAGTGTTCTTCTATTATCGGGTATTATTGTTTTAGTTTGCTTATTGTATTTCGGCTAAGATCCTTTTTGTCATTGATCTAGCCGAGTGATTTATTTTATTCAGTCGCATTTGGCATTGTACTCCAGAGATATCATAATATATGGTTTGCAGTCTTTTGTCTCATTTACTATCTATATGCTCATTTACATGTTGTAAACAATTAATTATACACATACACATCTAAAACACATACAGAAACCCCCAGTGTATCAAATCAGATAGTGGACATATCAAATTAGCAGTATTTCCTAAACCAGCCGGGTCAGGAACATTACAGTGGTATCAGAGCTTTCTTCATGCCAGCCTGTAAAGATAGTACTTCTCATGACCCCATGATTCCGGGAACAAGTGAAGAATACCCAGAGGGCCAAGGACACATTGGGGACGAGTACATTCAGTACCGCAGAGGTCATAGCAGAGATCGGAGAGACAGGAACAGAAGGGACTACACTCCCTTCCACACTCAATCTGATACAGAGCCAGAGTTAAGAGGATAGAGAGCATATCAGCTTTGACACAGAGGCAGAGATAGAGAGGAGTCTAGGTGACAGACGAGAGAGACCAGAGGATAGGGGGAAAGGCCCCAAGACACATCCGCAAATTACACAAGCCATCTTGAATGACCTAGCCAAAGGACAGCGGGACATGATGAACGCCATAGCACAGATGGCCATCAGTACATAGATGATCCATCATAGTGTGAGCACTATAGGTGCCAATGTCGTAGGAGGAGCGAGTGGTTCAGGAGGACACCAGGGAGGTGGGGCCAGTGGCTCCAATGGATCTCAGGGCGGAGCTAGTGCACACCCTTCACCAATTGCCTACACATCGTCTAGGAGGATTCCTCGACCTTTATACCCACAGTTCCAGGGAGGACAGCCATTGGGACAGCCAGGGCATGCGGGAGGACAACCAGGTCAGGGACATATAGTGCTACAGGATCCATTTGGGGAGTACAGGAGAGACTACCTGGCAATAGGACCAGAGTTCTATGCAGACATGAGTTTGCTAGACTATTGTTCGATCAGATGTCGAAACAGACCCCGGGAGGCACAAAGGGGAATGGGAAAACTCACAACATGGATTTCATCAAGAAAGTGGGAAAGCTAAACATTCCTACTTTCGAAGGATCGTCAAGATACTCAGCTCATGCATGGGTACAAAAGCTTGACACATACTTCAAGCTTAACCCGATGACAGAGTCAGAGGCTATCGGTTTCGCCACTTTGCACTTGGATGGGGAGGCCCACGAGTGGTGGTACCATGGGTTGGTGACCTTGGGTCACAGCCACATTACTTCATACTTGGAGTTCACTGAGAGGTTGATGGAGAGATTTGACAGGAGAGATCCAGAGCTCCATTTCAAAGACCTTACGCAGTTGAGACAAACAGGATCAGTCGAGACCTTCATCACAAAGTTCCAACGGAAGGCAGTGGTCGTATCTAATATATCAGAGCACGGACTGGTGATGTTCACCGAGGCATTGACAGAGCCATTGAGAGGTTGGGTTAAATCTTTCAAGCCTCACACCCTACAGGAGGCCATTGTGCGCACGAGAGACATGGGGGACTCAGCATTGAAACCCAAACTTGTTACCAAACCCTTTGTACCACAAAGAGACGGCGATCAGAGAAATCCTCAAAGGGAATGGAAGGGTAAGCCCAAATTGGACAATGACACCAGACGAGAGCTGATGAGAAAGAAGCTATGCTTCTCTTGCAGAGACCCTTGGCTTCCAGGCCACAAGTGCATGGGCAAGGGAGAGATCCATTATATTGAGGTGGCAGCAGACAATGTGGATAGTGAGGAGGAGGAGCAGGACAGCGGATCCACTAGCTCAGAGGAGGAGCCATCATAGGCAGAGGAGCAGCCTCCACGGAGACCACTGACACCGACAGGGACCCACCCATCGGTAGCACCACAGCCTCCTGAGCAGGCTAACACACGGAAACCAGCAAAGGGAGGAGTCATAGCAACCCTTTCTGGTGTTCCCACGTATGACACCCTTCGGATCAAAGGGACTATTCAGGGACAGCGGGCAATCACCCTAATCGATGGTGGGGCCACCCACAACTTCATTGATGCTTCATTGGTATCGAGGTGGGCACTTCAGACAAAGGCGTTTGAGGGATTTGATGTTGCAGTAGCAGATGGCCATACAGTGGAGTGTCTTGACAGAGTCCCGGACTTGGAGATAAAGTTAGGTAACTACACAGTGAGAGACTCATTTTATGTAGTTGACCTATCAGACACAGATATGGTATTGGGAGTCTAGTGGCTGATCATATTGGGAAAAAACACCACTAACTACCAAACCTTGGAGATGGGGTTCAGGGACAGTGACGGGAAGAGGATCGTTCTGAGGGGCATGTCGACAAGGGCACCCCGGACAGTTTCAGCCAAGAGGATGGAGAGGATCTTCAGGCATGGGGAGGTAGCATATGTTGCAGAGTGTTGATCACTTCGCAGAAGGATTCAGAGGGACGACAGCAGTATCAGACAAATATTAAGAACTTGTTGGGACGACATCAACAGGTTTTTGGTTCGATTCCACCAGGGAGGCCATCGAACATGGGATTTGAGCACACCATTGAGTTGGAGGAGGGGGCCAAACCTATGATCACACCACCCTATCGTCATCCTAGGAGGTTCAAGGATGAGATAGAGAAAGCAATTAAGGAATTGTTAGCGATGGGACACATCAGACCGAGCAGCAATCCATTCGCTTCTTCAGTTGTCCTAGTTCTGAAGAAGGATGATACCATGAGGATGTGCATCGATTATTGGGCCTTGAACAAGAAGACCATCAAGAACCGGTATCATATACCTCACATAAATGAGTTGATGGATGAGCCGCGTGAGGCAGTTTTCTTCTCAAAAATTGATCTTCGCTCTAGATATCATCAGATCGGCATCAGAGAGCAAAACATAGAGAAGACGGCGTTCAGATGCCACTTTGGTAATTTTGAGGTTTTGGTTATGCCATTTGGGCTAACCAACCCACCGACTACATTTTAGTCTTGCATGAACCACATATTCAGGGATCCGTTGAGGAAATCAGTCTTGGTTTTCTTTGACGACATCTTGGTCTACAACAAGACATGGTAGGAGCATATGAGGCACTTTGATGAGGTACTGAGTATCATGGAGACACAGTCACTATATGCCAAAAAGTCCAAGTGTGAGTTCGGTATGACAGAGCTGCTTTACTTGGGCCACATCATCAGTGCACAGGGGTTACAAGTGCACCAGGAGAAGATCAGGGCCATTCTGGATTGGCCAACGCCCAGGAACGTGACAGAGTTGAGGAGCTTCTTTGGGCTATGCAACTATTACAAGCGGTTTGTCAGGGGGTTTTCTTGGCTTTGAGCACCACTTACAGATCTCACCCAACATGTGGCTTTCATCTAGACCGATGAGTCACAGAAAGCCTTTGATCACATGAATTCATGGGCATCTATCTAGTGTTAGCATTACCAGACTTCACTTTGTCGTTTGTATTAGAGTGTGATGCATCAGGCAAGGGTATCGGGGCAGTTTTGATGTAGGGAAGACACCCCATTGTATTCGAGAGCAGGAAGCTCAGTCAGCCCGAGAGGTTGTACTCCATTTATGACAAGGAAATGCTGGCAATCATGCATGCCTTGACCAAATTTAGAGAATATTTGGTGGGCAGCGAATTTGTGGTCAAAACATATCACAACAGCTTAAAGTATTTCCTTGAACAGAAGGACCTCAGTGAGCACCAATAGAAATGGGTGACGAAGGTGCAGGTCTTTGACTTCGACATAGAGTATGTCAAGGGGAAGAAGAACATTATGGCCGATGCGCTATCTAGGAGACCTGCGGCATGTTCTTTGATGGAGATTTCAGTAGATTTGAAATCCCACTTGTTAGTGGAATATTCCAAGAACAAGTTCGCTTGTGAGGTTTTGGATGGACAGGTTCAGGATGACAGGTACAAGGTCATTGACGATGTCATATTCTACAAGGACAGAGTCTACTTAGTACCAAATTCAGGGCTCAAGAAGAAGATCCTCGTAGTAGTTCATGATTCACCACTGGCAGGCCATCAGGGTTTTTTCAAAACCTACAGGCAGATCAGAGAGAGGTTCTCATGGAAGGGCTTCAAATAGGACGTTATGAGGTACATCAGTGAGTGTGTGACTTGTCAACAGAACAAGTCAGAACATACGCTTCCAGCAAGGCTACTTCATCCACTTCCCATTCCAGAGCAGAAATGGGAGAGCATATCGATGGACTTCATCACAAGCCTACCCAAGGTCCAAGGTAAGGACTACATCTATGTAGTGGTCGACAGATTGACCAAGTTTGCTCACTTCTATGCCATACCGACAGAGTACAGCGCAGTTCAGGTAGCCGAGTTATTCTTCGGAGAGGTCTTCAGACTTCATGGGTTGTCGAGGAACATCATCAGTGACAGGGACAGTCGGTTTATTGGGACATTCTGGAGGGATTTGTTTAGATTGGTGGGGACAGAGTTGACACCCAACACCAGCTATCACCCTCAGACAGAGGGGAAAACCAAGATAGTCAACAAGTGGGTTGAAGGGTATTTGAGGAACTATGTGGGTGGACAGCAAAGAACATGGGTCAAGTGGCTACATCTAGGAGAGCATTGCTACAACACCACTTTCCACAAGTCCATTGGCATGACACCCTTCCGAGCATTGTACGGTTATGATGCTCCCACTTTGGTAGAATTGGTTTTCGGGGAGAGCAAAGCTCCCAAAGCCAAGGGATTGGATCACCGAGAGTCTAGGGATTCTCAAATTGCTAAAAGAGAACTTGCAGACAGCACAGAATCGACAGAAGATGAGTGCGAACAGGCACAGGATAGAGCGCAGCTTTGAGGTTGGGGATTTGGTTTTCTTGAGACTCCAACCTTACAGACAGTCATCTCTGAAGAAGAGTGGGGCCTGTTAGCACCAAAATTGGTTTTATCCCTGGCATCATCTAACATCTCCAAGGGTTAGTTTCAAAAAACAACTTAATCATTTGTTATTTCCATTTCCATTTGCAACTGCACGCTGCAAAATTCACTGCACGCTGCAAAACTCACTGCGCGCTGCAAAACTCATTACGTGCTGCAAAATCACCTGGTACACAGAAAAATCGTACTTTCATCATAACTTTTAAATGTCCATCTAGGTTCTGAAATTTTTTGTGGAGGAATATGATATCCTTGTTGACTTGCTGACCAAATTTCAGCCTAACCCAGTTTGGCATTTGAGAGAAACAATTAAAACACCAGTGTGTTGCGAAATATGATGCAAAACACTCTGATCTAGGACTGCTGAAACTTTCATCTTTTGCATCCTTTCAAATTCAGCCTTAAAACAATGATATATCAAGATAATGGAGTTTTGCAACATGTCTTGACTCCTGGCATAATTTTTGAAGTGTTGAAGCTTGAAAAAAATAAAACAGACTGCTACAGGAAAGTTCGCAGCGTCGACGCTGCGAACTAGTAATTTTGACCAGTTGACTGCCAAGACGATTTCTGGGAGAACCAGGATGAATTTTCAAAATTCAAAGGAGGTTATTGTCAAGCACGGACCCAAGAACATTAACCTTGTTCATTTTTCACACAGGTGTCACGGATTGGGAGATTCGAAGGAATCTATGAGCCCTATTTTTTGCAACACGTATTCCGACGAGCTGGAGATGAATTTCAAGAAACCGAGAGAGGTTTTTCTTTAGAACGAACTTACCTACAAAAACCGTTCTCAAATGTTACACAACTATTACAGTTTGAGAATTACAAGTGGCGTTTTGAAGCCTATTTTTCAGAATTTTGCCTCCTGAAAAGCAGAAAATCAGTTAAAACGTGTCATTTTCTGTTTGTAACTGTTTCTATTTTGGGAAAGGGGTTGGAGTTCAAAATGGTGAGCTGGAAAGGACCTATAGTGCTATATATTTCATGGTACAAGAGTAGAGAAGGGTTGGACCATTGGGGAAGAAGACTTGTTTATTCCTTTGAAGTTAATGCAGAAGTTTCCTCTTTCTTAAATTTGAGATTCATCACGGTGTTTATGTTCAATATGTGTTTCTTGTATATCATTTCCATGATTATGTTTTTCTGCTAGCATTGTCTGAGAGTAAGTGGTAGGAATTCATCCATGAATTCATCCATGTTTGATGATCCTTTCACACTGATGATGTTTGTTATGTGTTAATGGTTACTTTTACAAAATTCATCTTCATTTGATGCTCTATTTAGTAATTAATCTTGGTGTCCTTTCTTCTAAAGTTGCACTGGAGATTCATCCATTGATTGATGCATGTAGTGTAGTGTGCTTTCTTCTCCTTTCCATCTCTCATTTCATATCATTTATTTGTTGAGCATAGCACCTATTTTGCCTCAAATCTGCAGAAAGAAACCAACCAATTGTTGACTGTAAAAACATTGAAATTCAAGCCTTGACTCCATTGCCCAATGGTACCTTTTCCTTGTTTATCTTACCAACCCTTTTAAAAACAAAAACAAACATGTCCTATTGCAAAATCTGACCTCTATGCATTTATTGATGAATCCTTTGAGTTATTACCAGTCGTTATACATCTCAGAGAGCCCTCTCTGGTTGTATAGGTCATAATACAATCTAAAGTTGGCTGAAACAGTTACCTTGGGGTTTTCTTCAATACAGCCCAAAGAAATTTCCGAGTGCTAACAAAGCTCAAGCCCAGATTTTATGGACCTTACAAGATCATGCGTCGAGTAGGCAAGGTTGCTTATGAGCTAGAGCTTCCAAAGGGGAGCAAGATTCATAACGTGTTCCACGTATCTTGCCTCGAGAAGGCGGTGGGACAATTCATCAACACATCAGAGGAGCTTCCTCCATTGGATGAGGAGGGACAATTGGAGTTTGTTCCGAAGGAGGTACTGGAGTTTCGAGAGCGAAAACTGAGGAGCAGGGTCATCAGAGAGTGTTTGATCAGATGGAGAGGACTTCCAGTAGAGGATGCTACTTGGGAAAGCGAGTAGGTGTTGCAGCACCCTGGATTGGTATTGCTTGACGACAAGTAATTTCGGGAAGGGAGGACTGTAATGTCCCTTTCCAAATAGGAGCTCCAGAGAGGAGGCTTAATGGTCTAAACATCCTCGTTAGATTATAGCCAGGGCCAAACAGGGGTAAACAGGGTTACTAGAGGTCACTTCAACCGAGGGTGTTATAATTCGAAAGTGACATTGAGCTAAAAGTGACTAAAAGCACTTTTAAGCCAACTTGAGCTAAAAATAGAACAAATGAGCTAAAAATAGAGTCAATAGCAAATTAGGGTTTCGGGCAGCTATAAGAGAAGGTAAAGCGACCTAATTCATCATTATGCAGATTTTGACTTGTCATTGAGGAGAGGCGCATCTAAGGAGAAATAGCTCAGTGGATTCCAGGAGGAATACACCAGTGGTTGATTTCGGTGTTGAGAGACACACCCTAATCACCGGGGAGATCACACAGGTCTTCCATCAATCTTCAGCAGCAGTTTCACAGGTTCCAGCAACAAGGGCGCACTTATTCAGGGTGAGGGCACAGCTTCTGAGGAGGTTTAGTGAGTCAACTTGTCCCATCTAGGGAGAATCCATAGATTCCCTTCCAACCCAGTTGAGAGGAAGGCAAGGCGCATCTATTGCCCGGTTTCTCATCAAATTCCAATGGAGAAATCATCTGGGGCGCATTTTCCAACCGTTGAGGGTGCGACAGTTAGGGAGGACACATTTGGGATTCCCGAGCGATCATCAGATCAGATCCAGGGAAATCCTTCCGACCCATTTCATAGTAGGCCAAGGCGCTCAGTTTGAGACCCTTATCAGCCGATTCCGACGAGAGAATCACTAGGGCGCAGTTTTTCGGTAGCAAAGGGGGTGCATTTCCCCAGGGGGGATCCATCCGGGGTCCAGACATACCAACAGAGGGTTGGTCAGTCACCAAGACTGAGAGAGAGAGAGAGTAGGGCACACTGTTTGGGATAGTTTCCAAGAAAATCCAAGGGGTTTAGCCACCAGGGCGAACTTTCCAGACTTGTAGCAGTTGTTGTATGAGTTGTCGTAGCTTGCAGCAGATCTTACACCTCATCCATTGATCCTGCGGTGTTCTTCTATTATCGGGTATTATTGTTTTAGTTTTCTTATTGTATTCCGGCTAAGATCCTTTTTGTCATTGATCTAGCCGAGTGATTTATTTTATTCAGTCGCATTCGACATTGTACTCCTGAGATATCATAATATATGGTTTGCAGTCTATTGTCTCACTTACTATCTGTATGCTCATTTACATGTTGTAAACAATTAATTATACACATACACATACACATCTAAAACGCATCTAGAAACCCCTAGTGTATGAGATCAGATAGTGGACATATTAGATTAGCAGTATTTCCTAGACTAGTCGAGTCAGGAACATTACACTCAATGAGGGTTAGGGACCCATATCCTTTGTTGAGTCGGGGTTGGGGGGTTTTTCGCATACCAAAACGAGGCCATAAGATATGCTAATCTAAATCTCTTCCCCTCTGAAGTAGAAGTGTAAGCCTGTGAGAGTGTGTTTTGAAGCATTGAAGATCATGACCTTGGTTTTACCCAAGTTGATCGTCAACTGTCAGAGGTCACAAAAACTAGCTAGGGCATCAATCTGCCTCTATAGGCCCTCAAGAGTAGAAGCCAACAAGATCAGGTCATCAGCGAAAAGGAGCAGGGAGATCAGCACCTGATGATGGAGACAGCCATCACCATCCTATATGTGTTCGTGGAAGAAAGACTAGCTCATCAATGTAGATTCCAAAGAGAGTCAACGAGAGGGGGCATCCCTGTTTTACGGTTTACCCCAATGGTACTCTGAATGAAATCGGAGAGACCATGAGCCGACCTGAGACGTCCCAAAATTGACTCATACAGTCTCATGATGGCTACTAGGAGGGTCTCAGATATGTTGATGTCACGAAGTCTCTGGAATAAAGCCTCTCGTGGCACTGTATCAAACGCTTTTCGAAAGTCTACAAAACAATAGTAAACCCTCGAAGAGTGATGACGGACCTCCTCAATGATGGCTCTGAGTGTGAAAATGTGATCGGTTGTCTAGTAATTTGGGCGAAATCCTGCCTATCCTTTGGTTCTGAGATAGTGACTTTCCAAATCGTCAAAGAGTCGTTGATGTAGAGTTGTGGCATAAAGTTTGGAGAAGGTATGTCCCACCATGATAGTCCTGTAACTGTTTGGATCATAACTATTCCTTAATTTGTGAATAGGGTGAATGATGTGTCTAGTCCAGGTATGGGGGAAACCTGAACATACCACATGGTTAAATGTTAGTTTTAGGGTAATTTTGCAGAATATTAGTCTCTTTTGAATTTTTTTTCAATAATCAAGGCAACTAGATCATAGACAGACCATATGTAAAGTAAACAGCAGCAACTTAAGAGAGGAACTCAGATTACACATGCATGTAAATCAGATCTAGGTAGTAATGAAACAGCTCTGAATACAACAAGAGATCTACTTAATTAACCAAATATATCAGAACTAGAATTCTGCCAAATCATTTCACAATCAATATATCTTTAGATCTGTATGCTGCTAGCTATATTAATCAATTCTGTAATCAGGTCAGATTTAAAACAAAAGGAAACAAGTAGGAAGCATACCTGGTACAGCAACCTACCCCTGAAGACAATACCATAAACACAATAGGTATATATCTTGTATATATGCTCAGACAAAGGTTCAGTTCAAGGATCAACAGAGGATCTTTATGCCAGAGATTGAATGGAACTTTCTTGCCACCGAGTTCAATAGTCACAGGGATAAGACACAAAACAAAAGAGACTCAAAACCCTCACAGCAGAACCCACAGCCAAGAAAATCCTCAGGTCTGAAAACACTGGACTGAAAGTAAACCCATAACTTAACAGTGATAAGGATGAACTGTTAGCAGGCTGTACCCCCAAAACTTACCCTGACAAGAGGGCCGCATAGCAGGCAGAAGAGGGGTACCTAAAGCCTAAGGGTTAGTCCATATAAAAGGACTGTAGTCACTACTACAGTAAACTCAAAGTGGGCCGGTCCTAGTTGACAAGGAAGTAGAGCATAGCTGGAAGATATAGGCAGCTACCAGCCAGATCCCACATGGCAGAAACCTAGGCAGCTACCAGCCAGATCCCA
>ML829960.1:89610-113736 GCA_009831015.1 Picea engelmannii | reverse complement strand
CATTTTCATTATGATTAAAAATTTCTCTTACAATGCTCAGAATACAAAATAGATGGCTCCAATGGCTTCAAAATGTCCAAAAACCCCTAGCTGGGATTTTTTAGCACCTGGTTTGGCCAAAAAATGAAGAAGTTACACCTCACAGAAGTTTTCTCCTTCAAGCTTATTGTACATGCTCACCAAAATGCACCTGTGAATGACCAACCTGGCTCATGCAGTCTTCCTGGGCCTAAAACCCAACACACATGAGCATCCCGCAAAATCAGGCATTTTTTTGAACAGTTAGTGTGAATAGCACCCCTTAGAGTGGGGGGTGTTGGTCGCATGGGGGGCCATATGGCCATGTCCCAGTGCCTATCTCGGGCCCATTTACAAAAGTTAATGTTGTGCTAACAAGTGGAGGGCATGTGGAAACATCCATTGGTGGGTTAAAACCTCGTGCCAAGTTCAAGGAGTGATCGTATGGCGTGGTAAGAATCGTGGGCTATAAACCAGGGCTAAGTGTTGAAAACCCATGCCAAAGTCTATGGAAGGGTCATATGGTATAACACATGTGATCAGGGGCTAATTCTTGTGGAGTGGTATGTGCGCGCACCAGAGGGTTAAGGATCCAGTCCAGTGGAGTGGGCATATGTGTAAGCATCAGGGGCTATGAGATGGAGTTCTCGCGCCAAATGTTATATGGTGTAGCGATGGACCTGACGATGGGGCCTAGCCCTGGCCCTTTACTCCGCCGATGAAAAACACATGAAAATTCAAATGTTTAATTCAAACAATAAGTGTTAAGAACTACCGTGGGTAGGCTGGTAGCACGGCCCTACCAAAGCTCTTCCCCTTGCTCGGAGGTCATGGGTTCAACTCCTGTTGAGTCACATAAAATTTTTCCAACTGCCAAACAATGGAGGGATGCCACATGGCAACCCACAACTAGGCCATGTGGCACCATAACACTTTCCTACAAGATGACATGTGTCAACACCTAATTCGCCCACGTATCTGCCAATGCATCATTGCCACGTCACCTGCCACATGTCACCAATGGATAGGTCCACTCAACTTCCAATGCATCACTTCCATGTCACCTGTACAACCATACGAACTGTATGGTCAGTTTCCACGTCAGACTGTATGGATTGTATAGTCAGCAAAATTTTGCTTGTTTGGAAAAATGAGCAAAATGTGATATATTGCGCATACGATGTTTGTTTGAGCCCATTCAAGTTGCGTTGGGTTCGTAATGATGAGACCTATGCACATGTTCATTTTGAAGTGATTCCGAGCACTTTGATTTTTTAGCACAATTTGATCCCTGGATCAACCACTGAGAAATATTTTGGCATGAACCCACCCACATTTGAAGTTACATTGGGAATTTCACCTCTTCTATCCACAATGCATGTATTTTATCCTACAACAGAATAGTCTGCTACTGCTAGTGCTTCTTCTTTATTAGGGACATCCATGACCCAGGTTACTCTGACACAACCATTGGAAAATACATCTCTCTTTGCACATGGGTCGGGCAATATTCTTGCTTCACTAATCCCGCATATGCATACACCAAGTGCTTTACTTGGTCATTCCATCGATCAACTGACCAACAATCAAGTCATTCACACAACCCCAATTACACAAGCTACTCATCCTCCATCTCCAACTTTACAAATGGGGTGTTCTTTTATACCCTTCATTGGAGGTCAACCTAATTCAGTGGGAATTACTCAACAAGGAAATTTTCCTAATCAATCTATGAACCCCATGATTCCACTACAATAACTCCCTCAACCATCATATATGTGAGGAAAATCATGCCAGCCACAATACATAGGGGGACCTTTAGTTCATCCATAGTACATAGGAGGACCATCTAGTTTTTCCATATCATCAGAACCTATGTATGGTCCTACTGGTGCTCCCATGCCACATAATTATGACCAGCATCAATAGGTCAACTGGAAACTTCCGTTCTTGGCTATATTGGATATACCATATTTTTCACACTTAACCAATGATCATATATGTCATTCCCTATTTCGGCCTCCCATCCCTGCCAAACTCCCTTCCGACATCCCCAATTTTGATAGAAAACTCAAGGAAGATCCTAATAATTGAGTAATTACCTTCCATATCTGGTGTTCTTCAAACTCCCTGATGGACGATTCCATTCAGTTACAAATTTTCCATAGAACACTCACAGGTTCGACGACAAAACGGTATATTGAGCTTCCGCAAAACTTGTTTGTCAATTTTGATTTTATTTCCATTGAATTTTTGGCTCACTTCCAACTTCCCATTCGGTATGAAACCACTAGCCACCCCTAAGATAGACCATGATGATATGATATATAATCCTTTCTTTCGGCTTAGCAATAGTAGGGACAGAGGTTACTCCCCTCCTCCTGCAAGATCTTGGCAATGGTTTTCACTATACCAAGTAAGGAGGACCACCTGAGTACTCCCTCACTCACTCAACAACGTTGTTTATCAACTTGTATCATAACCCTTCTATCGATTCACTGTGACTATAACGCGCTCATTTCTTAGTTCTTCCTTGAACCCAAGAGCTTAGTCTCTCGTCTCTACACTCTTTGCAGGTCTTCCTCTTCCCAACACACCTTCCTTTCTTTTCTTTCTCAGAAAGATTGTGTGTGGCTCGAATTCCCAGTCTGTGGTCAGGTCTAAAATCCTTATAGATGGGTGCTCTGCCCCATCCCCTCATTAACTCTTGAGGAGGTCTTCCGACCTACCAACCTCATTTTAATTCATTCATGGGTCAGAGGATGGTTATGGTCTTGAGAAATTAAATCCAATAAGGTATTGATTTGGTGGAGGCTAACACAACCATTCATGGTCCCCTTCACCATATATTTCATATCATTTGTGGTCTCTCTTAGCACACCCCCCTTCCAACAGTCATGCAACACTTATCCATTTTCTAGTGAATAACAGAAAATGTACATTTATTGACCTTTTATAGAAAGGTTCATCAAATAAAACATTCACACATATTGAGCTTTCCATAGTCTCTTGGCCCATATAATTATATTTACAAATTGGGGGAAACATGGGTGTTACAATTCCCTCCCCTTTAAAGGAACATCGTCCTCAATGTTCTATCTGTCAATGTGATCTGTATATACATAAGTAGAAAAAAATGGATATGTCTATCTCATGGAATCCTCCATTTCCCACGTAGCCTCATTTGGGACAAAGTGTTTCCACTGCACCTTGACATGTGCAATGGTTTGGTTCCTTAGTGAGATTTCCTTCCTGTCTAAATGCATTGAGGTTCTGGCAGGAATTCTCCCTCCGGATCCACCTGGATCATAGACCAGTCAATTATATGATTAAAATCATGTACATGTTTCTTCAATAATGAAACATGGAAAAAAAAATATGTGCCTTTATTGTGGGAGGGAGTGTTATCCTATAGGCTACAGGTCCCACTCTATCTAAGACTTCAAAGGGTCCAAAATACCAAGGTGCCATCTTGGCACAAGCTCCCATTCTCAGAGAACTCTTCCTGGTCCTAACTCTGATATAGACATGGTCTCCTGTCTTGAACTCTCTAGGAGTTCTCTTTATGTCGGCGTAACTCTTCTGTCTATCCTAAGAAACTTTCATATTTTGCTTTATTTGAATCACTTGTTGTTCCATTTCTTTCAACATATCGGGTCCGATTGTAATTCTATCCATGAGATTACTCCAGCTGATTGGAATTTTTCACCGTCTACCATAGAGGGATTCAAAAGGGCTCATCCTCAGTGACTCTTGATAACCGTTGTTGTAGGCAAATTCTACCAATGGCAGGTAGTCTTCCCACTTCTTAGGATGATGCATTACATGCATCCTTAACATGTCTTCTAATATATGGTTTACTTTTTCCATATGTCCATCATTTTGAGGGTGATAGGTTGTGCTAAACAACAATTTAGTCTCAAAACCAACCATTAAGGATCTCCAAAATCTTGAAGTAAATTTTGTGTCTCTATCATATATAATTTCCCTAGGCATGCCATGCAGTTTGAATATCTCCTTTATGAAGATGTTGGCAATATCTATTGACTTGCAAGTTGATTTGACAAGAATGAAGTGAGAAGATTTGCTCAATTTGTCCACTCCTACCATGATGGAATCTTTCTTATTGGACGATTTCGGTAATTCGATGATAAAATACATGGAGATGGTTTCCCATTTTCATTTTAGGATTGGTATAGGTTGTAACAACCCTACTAGGTGTTGGTGTTCTTCCTTAACTTTCTGGCATTCTAGACACTTAGCTAGATAGTTAGCTATGTCATTTTTCAATCCAGACCAATAGAATTGCTTCCTAGTGGTCGTGATCATTTTCTGATAACTTGGATGACCAGTATACGGTCTCTTGTGCAGTTCATCCATTATAAACCTCTTCAATTCGTCACAACTTTGGATATACAATATGTTTATGTAAGTCAACAGGCCTTCATCGAGCATCTGATAGCCTTCATACTTTTAGCCCTTTAGGCTCTTGCCTTAGCTATGAATTCATGGTATTGAAGAATGCATCTGTTTCTTGTGCATTCCTGACTCTTTCCCTGACATCCGTTTCATAGGTGCTTACCACTACTAGGTGAATCGTTTTCACACTTATGCTAAGGGAAACGACCACTCTATTTTCCTTTCCTTTGATTTGTTTGACTTTGAAATCAAACTCACTAAGGAGATCCATTCACCTAGCTTTCCTAGAAATGAGTTTTGGTTGATCAAATAGGTGCCTCAACCGACAATGGTCTGTCATAAGTAAAAATATCCTACCCAGAAGGTAATTCCTCCACATTCTTAAAGCGTGCACTATGGAAGCCAATTCTAGATCATGGATCACATAATTGATTTCATGCTCATTCAATTTTCTGGATTCGTAGAAAATTACACGCCCTTCTTGCATAAGGACTCCTCTGAGTCCTTCCTTGTAGGAATCTATGCACATGAGGAAGTCATTATCAGGGACTACAATATTCATCATGGGCGCATGGGTCAGAAGTTATTTCAATCCCTGAAATCTTTCTTCACATTCTTATGTCCAAGTGAATTTAACCCTCTTTTTCTGAAGGGCAGTGATTGGACAACCAATCTTGGAAAATCCTTTTATGAACCTTCTATAATATCCTGCTAAGCCCATAAAGGATTTGATATCAAATACATCCTTTGGGGTAGGCCATTCCATAATATATCTTATCTTGTCATGGTGTACTGCCACCCCTTCTTCAGAAATAACATGGCCTAAGTAATGTACTTGCTTCTGGAAAAATTCACACTTGCTAAACATAGCGTAGATTTGATGCTATCTTAGTGCTTGTAGCACTAATTTAATATGTTCTTCATGCTCCTCTATGTTCTTGGAGTATGTTAGGATATCGCCAATGAAAACCAATACAAATATGTCTAGGAATTTGCTGAGTACATTATTCATCAAGCACATAAAAGTGGTGGGGGCATTGGTTAATCCAAATGGCACCACCACAAATTCTTAGTGACGATATCTTGTCCTGAAGTTTTTTTTGTGGATGTCTTCATCCTTGATTCGAACTTGATGGTATCCATACCTTAAGTCAATCTTTAAGAAAATGGAAGCACCCCTTAATTGGTCAAACAAGTCATCGATTATTGGTAAGGGATACTTGTTCTTTATGGTTGTCTTATTGAGTTGTCTATAGTATATGCACAGTCAGAGTGTGCCATATTTATTCTTCACAAACAAGATAGGTTCTCCCCATGGGGACACACTAGGTCGGATGTAGCATTTGTCCATCATCTCCTTTAGCTGTAACTTGATATCAACTAGTTCTAATGTACTCATCCTATAGGGTTCTTTAGACACTAGCACTGCTCCTGGTGCAAGTTCTATGGAGAAGTCAATGTCTCTTCTCGGAGGTAGACTCGGTACCTCTTCTAGAAACATGTTTTTATACTCTCTTAATATGGGGTGGTCCTCTAGGTTTGGTTTTTCGTCCTCAACGGATTCCAACACCTGTATTGCATATAGGGAACATCCCTTTCTGCAATACTTTTTCATTTGAAGGGGTGATATTCATCTCACTGATACAGGCTTCTGAATCCCTTGGAGGTTTATTTTTATCCCTTATTCATTTTCACACTCTAAGGTATTATGGTAACAATCCAACTTGTTTTTATGAGTGGCTAACCAGTCCATACCAATCAACAGGTCATAAGAACCTAGGTAAGTATGTTAAGGGTCACTTGGGTGGTCAATCCATCCATGATGAATTGGCAAGAAGGTATGACTTGTGCTTCTTTCCTTTTAGTTCCAGTGGCTAGTTGTACCAACCATGTCTTAACATGTATAATTGGTTGGAATTTACACTTATCAACAGTTTGAGGGGCCACATAAATAAAATTAGAACTAGGGTCAATTAAAATAGAAACTAGATGGTTGTCGATCATACCTTCCATCTCCACCACTGAAGCTTGGTGGTCAGCTTGTTTATTATCCAAAGATTCATAAATCTATGGCATGATCCTAGCCACATCATTGACTATGGTAGCTTCTTGGATACTGTAGACTCTCCTACTATTATGTTTTATGTGTGGACAATCCCTCAGTAGATGTTCTTCTCCACAACCCCAACATTTCAAGGGTTCTATATTTGGGTTATCAGTCTTTTATGGGGTTGCTCCCAAAGGTTTATTTCCACTCTAGAAGGGGAAATTTTTCTGGTATACACTTCTAGTAGGAAGGCTTATCCTAGATTCCTTCCTATATTTCTTAAACCTTGAGGATTTGAACCCCTTCTTATTGAATCTCGAACTACTCTTATTCTTCTAGTCCTCGTGAGGTTCTGTCTAACTATTGAACTGTTTATAACAATACCTTGCCTTTCAGATAGTGCCTTCTAAGGTTTTTGGCTTGTCAAAATCAATCATGTTCTGGTAGGTCTGAGGTAACCCATTAATAAATCATTGCACTTTTACCTTTTCATCCTTTATGTAGGGTACATACCTTAACAACTCAAGGAATTTATTGACATATTCCTCTATGATGAGCGGTCCCATCCTGAGTTCATAGAAGTCCTTAGTCTTCCCATCAAAGTATTTTTCTAACAGATACTTCTCCTTGAAGTGTTTCTCAAATTGTTTCCATGATAATCCCTCTTCATGGATTCCTTTCACATTCTTAATATATTCCCACCAAATGGAAGCCTTTCCATTTAGGTTGAAGATGGATATTTGAGCCTTCAAGTTTTCAGAGTAGTCATGGACTCTGAAGTACTTCTTTAAACCAAACAGTCAAGCTTCTACCTCTTCCCCTTTCTCAATATCTCCATTGAAAGAGGGTGGTTTTTCTTTCTTGAACTCTTCAGAGTCGTGAATTTTGGAATGTTTTCGCTTATTTCCTTTCCTTTGAGAATGTGAGCTGGTTTTTCTACTAGACGATCCCTCGGAGTTGCCAGTTTCCTTTCCAAAGGACTCTCTCGATGAGTGTCCCCTGTCTCTAGGTTGGACCTTCCTCGAGGTACTCCTCCTAGTGTGGCCACTTATGGGACCATGTTTTCATATCTCAGGTGGAATTTGAATTCTCTTCGTATGTCGTCACTCCACATGATTGGTTGCAGGTCCATGCTGCAACTGCCTCTGTATATCAGATAAGCTCTGCAACAAGACTGCATTAATTTCTGTTTTTTTTTATTTGTCCTTTATCAATCTCTCGTTGTCGGCCTTGCAACTCTGTAATTCAGCCATGAGTCTCCTTACATTTTTAGCTAGATCTGGAGGGGTCTCCACCGCACTCCTCTCATCATATTCTTTGTCTCTATTGTGGGAGCCATCCCCCACTTCATGGAACGTCACCATCCTTTATGCTTGTAGTTTCCCGTGATTCATTGACTACTTGAGCTCTGACAAAAAACGTGTTGTTAGCTAACAGTCTATTAGTTCATGAACACCACATAGTTCATATTTCTTAAATACACGCAGATAGTAGAAAGTTTTCATTATTTTCTTTAGTAAGAGCTTAACCAGACTCTTTAGGAAAGAGGTAAGGTAGGGCGTCACTCGTAAAATCGTCCATGAGCCCAAACAAGCCAATTGTTGTAACCATGCTCTAATACCAATTTGTAATAGACCCGACTCCTTAATACTCTTTTAAGGGGTGGAGCATCATAAATTCATTTTTCCTTAACTAACTCATCTCGAATAATCTCTCTAAGATGATTGATTATCTTCTACTTGTTCGTATCTTTCTAACGACTGCTACCGAGTTCTAAACTGACCCTTGGTTTATATATTACAGTTTCTCGAAGTTATCTGGGAGTTCATTGGTGAGGTCCACATGAAGCCCCCATGGATTCATTTCATTAGTATCATCTCTTGGTTCCCACCTCTCGTAGGGAAGTTCCATCCATCAAACAATTTGATGACTGGCTTAACCCTTGTCTGACACACATGCTAGTGGGGACTTTGGAGTTCGGCGCTTCGACGTTGAACGTCTCCTTACTATCTGCATAGGAGACCTCTAAAAGTCTCATAAGCTTGCCATGTGGTTCTAGCCTTCAAACCTTTTTGGTCTCTCTACAATGCTACATCTTGAATCCTGTGGAGTCCCAAATTCCTGGACTCCCAGAGTTCTGGTCACTTCACCAACCACGTTGTCTAGGCGAGCACGTACCAGGAACTGACATGTAGGAGGGGTCAGGGTGACACCTGTTACGTTCCAGTGGGTCTATGGGGTATGTGATACACATGAATATGGGTGACATGTGGCATGTGAAACTGGGGTCCACGTCACCCTAGGTGACATCACTGCACCACGTCACCCCAGAGTGACAATCTTCTAACATCCCTCAGATCTCACAGTCGAGATCTGGCCATGTAGATTCATAGATCTACGACTCTTGTTACTTCGGGGATTCGATGTTTGGGAGTTTTGTGATGAAAACTCCTCTTTTCTCATGAAGTTCCCAATCTCTGAACTAAAGGGTCTAGCACCACACATCCACAGTATATCGAAGGCTGGGAAAGAACTCGAAGGATCCCTCGATCTACTGTTATGGTTACTTCGCGGCTCTGTACTTCAAGGTTTTGGATCTTGGTTTATTTGGTAAGATAGGTTCACCTAACCAATAGGGAAACTACCCAATGTTGGTGAACCTTAAGGGTAACCGTAACTCTCGTTCACCTTCGGTCTGTTTATGACTATGAGGTCCGGCAATACTCCAAAGTCTAGGAATTATGGAGCTCTGAAGCTAGAAGGAATTATCTCTCTTAGGATTAGCCTAAGGTTCCTAGGTGTTGGTTATATGGGTTTTCTCGAACAGATCTCGTCCATTCATCTTCCATATGAAAGAATATTCATGTCTGAGACTTAAATATCGTTATCCTTCCTGAGCTTCATCATGAAATTGTTAAGGGTTTGGGCATGATATCCTGGTCACACAACAAGGAGTCTGAAGGGGATAGTCTCTTTAGACAAACATGGCCATATTGATGTAATACTTTCTATCTCAGTTGTCCTAAAGGTTTATGTTGCAAGGCACCTTGAATTCTAGGTTGGGGCACATAGACAGTCAATCAAAAGCATAAGTTCACAAGAAGACAAAATCATACACATAAATTAACCATTTCAATACAGAAACCATTTATAGATATATAAATACACGCATGCATCCATTATTCCCAATTCAAAGCACAAAGCACGAAAATACTTATCAGAACTAGAAGACCTAACGTGGCTACTGAAAGGGATGTTCGTTTCCACCCAACTATAGGCTCAGTCACTCCTAATGGTTTTACCACTAGCCACCCCCAAGCTAGACCATGATGCTCTGACATATAATCCTTTCTTCCGACTCAGCGACAATAGGGATGGAGGTTACTCTCCTCCTTCTGCAAGATCTTGTAAATGGTTTTCACTATACCAAGAAAGGAGGACCACCTGAGAACTTCCTTAATCACTCAGCAGCCTCGTTTATCATCCTATATCATAACCCTGCTATACATTCCTTATGACCAGAACATGCTCATTTCTTAGTTCTTCCTTGAACCCAAGAGCTTAGTTTGTCGTCTCTGCACTCTTCACAGGTATTCCTTTTCCCACCACACCTTCCTTTCTTTCCTTCCTCAGCAAGATTGTGTGTGGATCGAATTCCCAATCTGTGGTCAGGTCTGAAAGCCTTACAAATGGGTTCTCTTCCCCATCCCCTCATTAAATCTTAAGGAGGTCTTCCCACCTACTAGCCTTACTGTAATTCATTCTTGGGTCAGAGGACTGTTCTGGTCCTGAGCAATTAAATCCAGTAAGGTACTAGTTTGGTGGAGGTTAACGCAACCATTCCTGGTCCCCTTCACCATCTCTTTCATATCTTTTGTGGTCTCTCTTAGCACATCCCCCTTCCAGCAATCATGCAACACTTATCCATTTTCTAGTGAATAGCAAAAAATTTACATTCATTGACCTTTTATACAAAGGTCCATCAAATCAAACATTCACACATATTGAGTTTTCCATAGTCTCTTGGCCCATATAATTATATTTACAAACTAGGGGAAACATGGGTGTTACAGTAGAATATCTCACCCAGGCACCATGTGCCATGTCAAAACTCAAAGTATTGCAGAGATGTCCTTCACAGTGGAAATACTTACTATAATCCATAGGGGGAATCAACCCTTTAGAGTCTAACACTATTTACTTTGACATAAAACAAATTGAGCACCATCTTTCACAACAACTGACATTGAAAATTACAGTTCAGTGTCTGGAAAAAAATATCTTTCGTACGATAATTGACGAAGGAGACACCACTTACATTATGCCTCTGTCATGTTGGAAGGCCATTGGTTCTCCACAGCTCACGACATCTCCAACCATCCTAAAATATATTGATGGACATTCTTTCAAACCTCATGGATTTCTCCCCTCTTTACCCATCGAGCTCAAAGGAAAGAGTGTCTTCGTAGAAGCTAAAGTGGTGGATGCCACACTTGACTATAATATGATCTTAGGTCGCACTTGGTTCTATGCAATGAAGGTTGTCACATCCGCTGTCTTTCATTTCATACAATTTCCCCATCAAGAAAGGATAGTTACAATCGACCAATTGGACTATTGCACACCTAAATTGCAAGCTAATCCTAGCACCAACATCCCGTTCACATGTGAGTCTTCTGAGGGGTATGAAAGCGTCAGTGTAGGAATGTTTAAAGATACATTTATTATGGGGATTTTCTCCTACCCATATTTCTCCTATCAACATGATTTTCTCATCTACCAGTGGATTCGTCAGGTCATTTTATCCTTGGGTGGTACCTCATCCTAAGAATGTTGACTTATATGGAGCATCCATGTCATGTGTCATGGTTGAGATTGTCAATACGACAATCCCATCGACATCAATCAATATTGGTCAACCCTTCCATCCTAATATGGAATGTGATTAGCCTACTCCGTCTATATGGGTTGTTGACTCTCTTAGTTCCCATGATTTCCTAGATACTAAGTTTCCTTCAGAAGAGGCCATCCCTTATGTCATAGCTTTCATTGAAAATCCAAAGAAATATGAGCATCATCAAGAATCCATCCTCTTTGATTTGGAACTGATGAGATTTATAATTATGAGTTCCAACCCAAGACTGGGGGCATTGGCTGGGACAACCAGTCAACCCCCCATTTTGACCCTTTTTCACCTCGGATTTCATTTTTAAAACTTTCCACTAAATTCTATGTTTTCCATCCTTTAAAATATTCACATTTTGTAACCCCTTCATTTATTAATGGGTCTCATCAAAGAGATTTCATCTCTCACAAAACCACTCATGTTGATTACCTTCGATCGCAGACATTCATTCCTATGTGACATGGCCCCAACATGGTGTGCATGTAATAAAAGATATGTTAAGAATGTATGTGATGGATAAACCATCCAAATAGGAAGAGTATAAATTTCACTTGGTAGAGTTTTATTATAACAATGGGTACCAAGCACATTTAAAGATGAGTCTATTTGAAGAATTGCATGGTAGAAAGTGCGACACACCAGTGAGTTGGGATAATCCAGCAGACAGAGTAGTGGTTGGGCCAAATCTGCTCAAGGAAATGGAAGAGAAAATGGTAAAAAAAAAAAATTAATTAAAAGATGCCCAAGAGAGACATAAAATATGCATAGATAAATTCATGACTTACAGAGAGTTTAAAGTGGGTGACCATGTGTTCCTAAAAGTAAAAGAAAGACGAAGTTCCCTGAAGTCAGGGAATTTTTCTAATCTAGCAGTGTGTTATTTTGGACCATTTGAAATCCTGGAGAGGATTACTCGTGTCACATATATGTTGGATCTACTTACATCCTTGTGTATTCATAATGTATTCCATGTTTCCTTACTTAAAAAGTATGTACCTGATTCTAATCATGTCATTGATTGGAATTTGATTCAGGTGGAGCAATAGGGGGACTTTCAAGTTAAACGAGTGCACATATTGGATTTGAAAGTCAAGATGCTCTGAAATCATGCAATAGGAATGGTAAATTTCTAGTGGACCTATTATGGTCCTGAGGATGCAACCTGGGAACATGAGGATGCCATGCACACGAAGTACCCACAACTTTTTGAAAACTTTTTAAGTTTTATTGGTACTTATGTAAATAATGCACTAAGGACAGTGCATAAATAAGGGGGAGGCAAATGTAATACCCTTAGGATGAACCCCAACTGTAAATGGAAATATAAATGTATATATAAGATGGTGAGTTGTTGGCATCAAGTCTTGGATTTAATTTTGTGCGCACATTCCATATCGTAGTGGCTTCCATGAGGATTGTGCATCAAATAAATAACACACACACATTACATAGTGTTGCATGCACCTGTGTAAGTGTGTGAGGATGGATCAACAAAGAAAGAGTGCACACATCCCAGAGTTTTGTGCACACCGGATTAAGCATTTGTTTTTTGGGCTAGAGATCCTTTGCATATATGTTTTTGTTTTGAGGCTGAAGAGCCTATGTGGTTATTAGGCTAGTGAGTATGGATGCAAAAGGCCAGTGCACCTTTATTGTAAATGTAATCACCTTCAAGTTGTTAATATAATCACATTGTTGCGTGCAGACTCAACTTAGATGAAAATATACGGGGGGACTAAACTCCACAAAAAAGGGAAAAGGGGGAGCTTAATTCAAGGGAATATTTTATTAATATTTCTGAAATTCCTGAAGGTGACAAGTGTCTAGTTATGACCATGCAAAAATATTATTGAGTCTTAATGTATTTTTTTTTGGGGGGGACACATTATGGATCCATATTGGCTACCATCTGAATGGGAACCGACCATTCATCTTTGTCTATGATCTGTACCTGAGACTTAAGATAATCTCTAACAAAACATAGCATTAAGCAATGAATTGTGTTTAACACTTAAGAGATTAAGAATGAGAAGAAACATAGATGGCTGCTAGAAACATTTGATAATCAAATACATAAGAATAACTAAGAAATACAATTCCACTGACCACAACAGATGAATCCCATGAAAAAAGATGCAATTGTGTATTATTTCTCTGCAAAAAGGGTGTCACTAGCTCCAAACCTTTCACTCTCTGATGTCCCCCCCCCCCCTTGAGTTTGACTCAATCAGGGATACATATAGATAAAAATACCAACTTCCCCGCTACAAGGGGTCGAATCCATCATGCTAGGAACAGTTTACATGATTATCTCCAACCAAACCTTAAGACTAGGGAAGTTAGAAATTGATTTCCCCTTTTTGCTAAACTGTTTGAGTTTATTTCTCAAAGAATTAAATATAAGATATTAATCTTAACAAACTCAAAATTACATTAACCAAATCTATTTTTAACATTTATATTTACCAATTTCACTTTTTACTTTTTACTGTAGTAAAAAAGATCTTCATTCACAGAGACGCAACAAATTTTCCCAGAAGCGCAACAAATTTTTGAGGTCACTTTTGAGTGACTTTTCCTGATCCATTTTCTTATATGAAGGTAGAGTTGGAAAGTGTGGGATGTATATTTGTTTTTAGAACCTTCAAGCATGCAAAATTTCTTCTCCAAAGCTAAGAAAAATGATTTTTCCCAAGACTGCTCCAGAAGCGCAACACGAGGGTGAAAATAGTGGCAGAAAGTGGTTTCTTAGCATATATTTTGACTTTTTCTATGAAAACAAAAAATGACATGGAAACCCAGGTTTATATTTGGTATATACAGGTCATAATATATCCAACCATGTAAATAAATTATCATTTGGTGCCCTAGGAAAAAAACGCAATGTGAGCTTGCTTCGCTTCTGTACATCACAAAATTGCCAAAATTTCAAAATTTTCTACAAAACTAGGGCTCAAAGGTAGAGAAATATCTCTCTATCCATAACATGTTTTGAAAAACTGAGAGAGGTTTTTGTTATTTTCTATGTTATGAACAAAAAAAACCTCCATTTTTCAAAAATACTTTCTCATTTGTTCATAATCCAAGTTTTAAGTTGGTCACTCAAAAATTGCAGAAGCACAATGTGGTATTTGAGAGGGTTTGGAGGCCTTCCCAAAGGATTTTTTGGCTGAAAGTGGTATGGTTGGAAATATTATGATGTCTTCTACACAATGGAGTCATCAAGCACTACAAAAACCTTCTCCAAACCCCTGAAAAACTGACTTGAAGTCAAGTTGTCCAAAAGTGCAGGAACCCTCCTATATCAACTATATTTTGGGAATTCATCTCAAATAAGAACACCTGTGCATAAACGAAAGGAGGCTTTTTTTCCTTGGTATATTATTCACAAAAACCTCTTTCAATTTTTTCAAATTCATATTCCTTATTTCATAAACTAATTTTGAAGTAGAACTGTCACTGTGTACAATGTAAACCCTAGGCAACCCACATCTTGAAAGGATTTCTTGACGAAAGATGAAGCCATGATTTCTTGGACTTTGGTGGGCTCATACCTGGAAACTTTCCCTCCCTTATTTTACTTTTTCTTCTCAATTTCATTGTTTCCAGTTTCCATGATTAAAACCTTAGCTGAGTGGGAAGGAAAGGGATAGGGTACAGCTGTGAAAATAGGGGATAAGGGACAATCATGTAGATGGAGGGAATTGAAGGGGTTAGGGGATGTATAAATTCTTTGGGAAATTTTTGGGAGTATGGATTGGTGTTAGGGAGTGTAGGGAGTTGAAAATTTGGTAAATGGGTGAGGGGAAAGGGTAAAAAGGTTGGAAACACAGTCCTAACCTAGAAAAGTGTAGTGTAGGTTAGGGTTTGTAGGGAAAATGAGGGAGATGAAGGGACTGGGTATGTGAGGTGTGGATGAAGGTGATAAAGTAGGAAACCTAGGTGTTTTACCACTGAAATTAAGTAAAATCATATGGAAACCAAAAGACTATGACTTTGACCAAGACACTCATTTAAAAATTTATGACAAGGAATGATGACATGACCATGATGAAAATTTATGACCTTGGATGAGTGGAGGGAGTAGTAATGACACATGGACACACCAATGACCATTTTACAAACAAGAGATGTCAAATTTTAGTTGAGAATTTTATTTGAAAATATAACAATTTGACCTAATGACCCTATCAATCACATGGAAGGAGTACATTTGATCACTGGGACTAATGGACACTAACATAGGGGAGGTGATTGTGCTAAAGAAATGGGTTGTCATGTCTCTAATAATATCTCTCTAGGTGAGAGTCTTTGTGTCGAAGAAGAGGGTTGTAAAACCCATAAGTATATGTCTCTAGGAGATAGTTTTTTTATCGAAGGGGTGGGTTGTCAGACCCATAATCATATCTCTTTAGGTCAGAGTTTTTGTTGTCAAAGAGGTGGGTTGTCAGGCCCATGAGAAATCTCTATAGGTGAGAGATTTGATGAGAATTTTTCCTTGGTGCACTAGGAATTAGATATAGGGCTATGGGACTTCCTTTCTAGCCTGTTGTTGAAGCCCTAGAAGGGAAGTGGGGCAGCTGAAGGACTGTTGAGTAGAGAAGGGGTGCACTTCCTTGGGTGGGACAAGCATGTGGGGAATGAGAGTTTATAGGCTATTTTCCGCAGTGGTCACCTTGGAATGAGAAATTATGTTGATGAGAGACCTTATCCTAGCTTAATAAACCATTTTTCTATGTATAGTTTAAGCCCCATATCGAGGGTGAAATGTTTCTGAAGATTATAAGCAACAGAGTCTATGGCTTGGAGGAATGTCTGAGTCTGACATGTAGTTGGTGGCTCTTATAAAATATGAGTGTCCTTCACATGTTTGTTTAATTACTGTGTGCATTAATGTTCATATTACTAAATGGGTTTATTTTATTATATGTTATCACACATGAATATTGGTGGCTATTCTATGTAATGGGGTTACATACAATTATTGGATGATATTGTGTATAAGGTTGTTGTATAAGATATTATTGTTATTTTGTATAATGTTGTTGTACCTGTAGAGTATGTTAGTAATATGTATATTTTAGTTAATTTTTTTAGTATGGTTATGAGATACCAAGGTAAGGTATAAATCATCATGCGTGCAGTGAAACATTTTGCACACACAAAGGTGAAATATTTTGTGTGCAACATCATATTGATTGTGTGTGCAATAGTATTATGTGTGAAGAGTGATTGTTCACACTGTTGTTCCTGAGTCTGTACTTAAGGCTTAAAAGTACAGTGTCAAGGCATCCGAAAGTATGATAAAGGTTGATAAAGGATTACACTAACCTTCGGTATTGGAGACTAATGAGGATTTCTACGTTCTTGTTGTCTAGCTTCCAACTGTTCCTGGGTAGTAATATCTTGTTCAATGGCTGCACATGAACGTTCTAATTCCTCCCGGGTGTTAGCAGTTTTAAGGATTGTATCAAAGAGATTTAAAGCGACATGAGTTTGATTAGAGAGACTGGGTTGAATATTAGGTTGAGTTACTGCAGGGACAGTCATTTAAGGAACAGTACCAGTATGGAAATGATTTAAGGAGATATTTTAACGTTGTTTCAAATTGGTCATAAGAAAGAGAAATTTTAACTTTAAGAATAAAATATAAATGCAAACAGAAGGCCCTTTCCCGTAACAGTATTATTTTTAATAAAAAGATGAGGATGAAAGAAAAACATTAAGCTGCAGATACGTAAGGTTCCTGTTAATAGAAAAACTCACACATACACAGAAGAAGATATTAGTATGGAAATAACCTACACAGTGTAAGTAAACATATAATTCTGTAAATGCAAATTGGTCTTACACCCACTGATAGCTGGTGCAGAGGAAAGACAATAACCAATTACAGAAAGGTGAAATCCCTTCGCTATAGTAGTGGTCGTACTAAAGTATAGCGATACACATCAATTATGAGAAGTGGAATAAAATGAAACATAAAACATAAAGAAAACAAACTTGTAATACAGTCGGGACGGAATCGGGAATCTTCAAATTTGCTTGTATTCACTTCTTAATGCCAAAACTCTATTACAATTAGTACCCAAAAAGTCCAGCCTTTTGCTCTTCTTTTTTGATCTCTTTATACAAATTTTCCCTCTCCTACTCTATTTTCAAAAAGTGCCAGGTGCTTTCCTTTACGTGATTCGGTGTATATGATACATTTGTCCATAAACTGGATACAAGCAGTGAAGGTTCCTCTTGGCAGTTGTTAGGAGCGAAATCACTCCATCTCTTCTACTCTATTTTCAAAAGGTGCCAGGTGCTTGTCTTTGCGTGGATTTGGTACATATGATACATTTGTCCACGAACTTGGATACAAGCTGTGAAGGCTCTGCTTGACAGCTGGCCTCGGCGAAATAGCACTCTCGAGCCAACTGAGGAAGTTTATCACCTATTTGTGCGTCACTGATGTGAAGAGCGCTGAGTTGTGCGCTCGGTTGAATCAAACGTTTATCAACTTGAGCCATATCTACCCTGTCCATCTTAGAGATATCCGCCGAATCTCTTTCATTCTTCTCCTTTAGATCAAGGGAGATCTGATCTACATTCATTTTCCTTAGTGTCTCTGAGTCACCTCCATTCTCCATTCCTAGCAGTTCTCCATTTATGGCATTGAAGGCTTCTTGTAATGAATTGGTTACTTTTTGAGCCTGTTCCTTGCTTAAGGTAATATTATTTTCCCAATCTTTTAACAAAATATTACCTCTTGTTTGTTCAGTGATGGTGAGTCCTGGAGAATCTGTCGAAAACCTATTGTTGGTAGCTATCACCGCCTCTTGAAAAGCAACCCGAGCAGCCTCTGTGTTCCTTTCTTTGATAGTCAGATTTTCTGAAATATGACGCATTAACACGCAATCTTCTCGGATCACCCCCACTTTGTCTAACAGACTTTGTTGTACAAAAGAGATCATGCCCCTGATATCAATCACTCGGGATTTAAACCCCACGACGTCGATCATTTTTCTTTCAGCAACCTCTAACTGAGTCTGTAACCCTGTGATCATACTCCTCTGCTGACTTGCCTGTATCCGACCATCTCGGATTACTGAATTCGCTTGTTCCAACTTGGTTTTGAGGACTTCAATTTCCTTTTGATCAGCCAATCGGGCTAGTTCTATTTCTCCACTCGCCTGACTCTTAGCACTTTCTACGGCCGAAGCTACTCGGGCTTCGAGTGTCTTGATCAGGCAATTCTTTCTTTTGAGCTGATTTTTCAACATCCCGACCGAGAATTGATTTTCCGACGCATACGATCCTAGCGTCCCTGCGATCTCTGTGGAGAATTCCTCACTCTTTTTATTCTTTCCATCTATCATCACTTTGAATTTTTTAGCTGTTGATCCTTCATCCTGGTAGAACTCCCTTTTCACAACTGCTTTCCTCTTTTTGTCAAAGAAGAATTCATTTGGTGGAAGCTCTTCCTCTCTGATAGGCATTAGCTCCTCAACGAAAATCCATCCCTCTTCTATATTCCCTTGCGTTGACTGCAAGGGGCTGACAGAAGTAATGGGTTCCCCGATCTATTTCGCTGCCTTTCCTGGTGTGACGACCGAGTCCTGCTCCTTCGGAGGATCCGAGGTCTTCGTCTCGGTCTCGCGATTCTGGGTTTCTGGCGGATCTATTTTCTTAACTTCCATCTCTAGACTATGTTCCTTGGATAGATCTTTGGTCTCTTCCTCTGCTTCGAGATTCTTCCCAGACCCCCCTTCCTGGTGTTTTTCGGGGTTAGGAATTTGCTCTTCGGAACCTTCAGCATCCTTCCCTTTTTCCTCGGAAAGACCCAAACCTCCCAGCACAACGGGGAGACATCTTTTTCTATGCTCCTGAAACTTTAAAACAGAGGCCATGTCCTCGGGTGATAAAGATATGATCCGAACTAGTACTTCCCCATAGGACCTCGCCCCTCGGAAAATATCATCCGAGGGTGAACACTCGTGTTCAAACTTCTTCAACCCACAATTTGACAAATGGGTGCTTACAATTTTCTGAGGATCATGCTTTTTATACTCAATAGAGACCAAACTCAAGTCTTCTAAGGTTGCCGCCTCAGCTTTAGCATGTCCAAAATCCAGTAAAGAATAAGAATTTAGCCGAACGGGGAAAAACGGCCATACCTTCTTCGATGATTCTTTGAGCTCTTTACTCACTCCGCCAATCACCGTTTGTCGAGAAATCTCGCGACAGGCCAGCTTGTCGGGGATGATCAGTGGTAGCGCAAGTGGGGGAACAGTAGCTCCAAACACTCTGAAGTAGGAAAACTCTGCTTCTACGTACCAGTCCACGATACCACTTAGATTTGCAGCAATGCTATCCGAGATGCAAGGTGGCGAATGACCAAAAATGGCGATGTGCAAGGGCACCATCACCCAGTTGAAAAATTCATAAATAAATTTGTTTGCTTTATCTTCCCACAGTTTGTCGTGATACTCGTGTACAGGATTTTCTTGGGCTGGACTCCAAGCCCAATTCATCAACGGGAATGGAGTCATAGAACATATCGCGTCCATGATATACGCAGACATGAAAAAAGAGGATGGTCTTCCACTTTCTTTCTACTCTCGATATTCGGTGACCCGGTTGAAGAGACTCTCCGAGAGTATCTTTTCCCAATTAAATGAGCAGCCTTCTACTACCCGAAATATGAGGGGTACCCAGGCAACGTAGAAATGCGAAGTATTCTCCCTTACGAATAGTCGGCATGTCATCATTGCCATGTACATATATTGTGGCTCCAGCGAAGCAATTGAATATACACCTTGGTCATTCGCTCTGAATTTCGCGGAGCGCGAAACCCAATCCTTTATCAAACTGGGCATGGTCTTGTCATATTCTGTGCACTCCTTCTTTTTGAATTCCTCCAGGAATTCAGCACCATATGTGTATTCAGAAGTTTTTGGGAGCTTGTACATGGTCTGGATATGCTCTGGTCTAAAATTCCCGACCGTGGTCCGTTGGTCGTTTATTATAGTTCTGGTGGGTAGGTCTATGTGATCCAATGCCCATCAGATCATGTCGTAATATGGAAATAACCGTGGTCTGGTTGCAACCCGGTGCATTCCAGACTGAACAACTATCTTGTATTTAGTGTTCAGGTCATCCTTTTCGTTATCATTGTCATCAGAGTCTGAGTAATTCACCAACTCAAATTGCAGGATATCTTAAACGAACAACCAGCTAGGTACTGAGCCGCCAGTCTGAGGTGAAGTATAAGAGACAGTGTCGGAACCCTGCGCTGCAATCGCGACATTCACCTTCGTAGCTTTCCTTGGAGCCATGTCTGAAACCTATGTTTTCGCTCTTCTTCGATAGACCTGTGTATACATGCATAGATTAGTTTACTCAGAGAAAGGTGAGCTCCGTGCACTTATGAAAAATGTTTAAAATAAAATGAAACTCCTGTATATATTTGAAAATCCTGTACTCTTCGACATAGGTCTGTCAAATCGCAATTAAAAACAAATTCATGGCATAGAATCCAATCTCATTTATTCGTAGATTCATTCTAATATTCCATAAATGTCGTCAATGTTTGGCGGTCTGATGGTTATTCGGAGTATGGCGAGTAAAAAGTTACCTCGAGAAATGTGCAAACCTCGATGCACGGGACGTATCTCGTTTTAATTTAAAATTTCAAATCTTAGCGACTTAAACTTTATCGCTTTTCGCTTATCGTGAATTTCCTTTTATATTTCGACTCGCGAGACTGCGAGTGCCAATTTTAGCTTAATTAATAGTAACCGCGATTTGGTGCATCCTTAATTATATAATTAATTCATTCGCGATATCGCGACTCGGAACTTCGAAGACCGATTTTTGGGAGAATGGTATACCGAGTTGCGATACCGCGATGTGGCAATAATTAAGGCTCACATTATGGGAATCAAATCTTAGATTAGGCTACTAATTAATCTTGCTATAATCATCTCGCAACCTCGTGAGTCGGGTTTTTAGGCGTCTTAACTTTATGAAAGAGAGTGCCGAGTGGCGAAGCGCCGAGAACAAAATTTAACTATGGTTAGTTTTTTATCTTTAGTGCTTGACCAAGGTTATCACAAAAGTTATCGTGTTCTCGGCTCTCGAGACTATAAAAACAAAAACTTGAGTTTGATGAATGCCGAGGCGCGAAACCCCGACGATGTCTAACCATGTCCATGGATTTAAAGTTTTTACCCTAGTTAATGTCTTGGGTGAAAATTAAAGGCGCGTTCGCATCATTCGCGACTCGGGACTTGTGAATTCAAAGATTAAAGTATCCGACTTGCGATATCCCGAAATAAAACAAACATACTTGCGAAAATGGATTTGTTTTTATTTAAAAGTAGGAAAATCATTTTGGTTCAGGCGACAAGATTTCAGAGTTTTAAGATCTCGGAAGGAACAAGAAAATCAATCTTAGATTTCAAGTTTCAAAAATTGAAGATTTTTTGGAAGGTAAAAAAAACAAGGGCGGCTCCAACATAGGCTCCAACTAGGGATCCCGCTTCCCTGTGGGGTGGGAAGAACAGTATACCAGGTGCCAATATTGGGTAAATGGAGTCACAGGCTAAAATCAACAGAAACATTCAAGGAAAAAGATAGAAGGGGGGGGGAATCTTCATTTTGTACCTCAGAAAAAACTTTTTCGAACTCAGATACTCTTTCTAAAAACAGCTGAAGTCACTTCCACAACCTTCCCTTTCTCAATAATAACTTTGGGGACGCTTTAAGACAGTCCAAACGACCCTAGAATATTCAATAGATCTTACGATTCTCATCTTGCATTAAAAGAATGTTTTTATGCAATTTTAAATAGGGAAGTCCCATCGGAATTTGGGGAAATGATCAGGTTTTCTGAAAGTGTTGGTTACCGGAGTAGATTGATATTTATGTGTAACATCCTTACAGATCTCTCAGACATTGCTTCACTGCCAGCGAGCCTGTTCAGTACCCAGATGAAGTTATCTGACCCTTTTTTCACTGAATTTCTTTTCACCACTTCGGAAAATATTTATGCGTTTAAACGCTAAGACGAGGGAAATCATTTATGAATTTCCTGTCATCGTCTTAATGGACTAGGTGGGGGAAATCATTTCTAAATTTCCTTTCACCACCTGTCTTAGTATTTACTTTTAAAACACGAAGATGGGAGCAATCGGTTTATATCAGGGCTGAGATCTATGTAATATTTTTTATCAAAGGACTGTCAACTTATTTTGATTACTCGGTATCATCCTTCCTTTGACCCTCACAAGACCTTTGTTCCTAGGGAGACAGGGGAGAATAATAAAAAAATTTAAGGGACATCTTGTTCAAGCAAGCTTTGATTTTTTCGACGCTGTTGAAAAACCTAAGAAAGTCAGGATCTCTATAAACGTTCCTTGGATTAGCAGAAGATTGAGTAGTTGTGAAGAACAGCTTTCTTATTAAGATCTGTTTGGAAATCCTTGAGGTTTAAAACGAAAAACTTTTACTCCTTCACAAAGACTCGGGAAGATAGTGACTCACTGAAAGTCAGGCCCAAAGATAGACAAAAAACAAGGCAACAATTCAATGGCTTAATATACAAAAGGTCACCATAGTTCGGGACTGATTTTCGAGTATATTTAGGAACAAAAATTATGACTGAATGTTTTAGGTTTAATGTAGTCATTCAAATTATTTTATTTGAAGATTATGAAACTAAAAATATTCCTGTTATCTAACCCTTTATATTACAAATTTGAAAAATGTTACCTTAGTTTGCTTAAACAGCCTCTCATGTCCTATGTATTTAGAAAGCTTACCTCTATCTTTTCTTTTCACTTTCTCTATGAGCTTATGAAATATCTTAAGTATCACCTGTTTTATGTTGTTCTATTTCCAACACCGACCTGCACCTTAATTTTTGAGCTAGTTTCGTCTGCAGCTGGAATCCTGTAAAAATAAATACAAATTTTATTGAAAATGTGTTGAGAGTTTTAGGAACGAAAACCAAAAATTAATAGTACATGTTTGAACAAATTTATTTATTTACAAATATATATACATAAAAAATATATATATATATATATATATATATTTTGTATACGATGACTGTCACGTCATGTTGTGCTTTAGATACCGCCCGTTGATCGGGGCGCTGAGAACTTCTCCATCAATATTTTCCAGAAGAAAGGAATTCTTTCCTTCTGGAGCCAAGACCCTGAATGGTCCATACCAAAGGTGATCAAATTATCCATGCTTTGCGGCTTCTTCCCTTCTCGTATCCCATCTTAACACTAAATCACCTGGGAGGAATTCTCTGTCCTTTGCCTTGATGTCGAAAAATGCTTTCATATCGTCCTGGTATTTCTTCATTTTCTCATCAACCTCCACTCTGTGTTGTTGAACCTCGATCAGCTGGTTAATTCTCATGGTTACATGATTGGGTTCTTCATTCTGATCCTACCACAATTTCATCACTGGCAATGCTAAGTTTATAGGCAGAACCGCCTCAGTCCCATAGACCAACTAAAACGGTGAAATGACGATAGACCTTTTAGTGTTGATGCGATTTTCCCACAACGCGTACTTCAAATGCACATGCCAGGACTGTTACACATTATTTTCGTCATCCCTATGATCGTTAATGATGTAAACCTATCTATTGCCTTTAGAGGGGTCACAGTGGCCTGAGTTCCTGAAGAGAGAAGGAAGAAGAACTTTTCCTGAGAAAAGAAGTTGCATTTTC
>ML829960.1:56711-67873 GCA_009831015.1 Picea engelmannii | reverse complement strand
ACTATGCATCGTGATCTAGAAGAAAGAATTTATCTTTAGAAGAGAATCACCCTACCATATTCTTGATTGTGGGGGAGAAGGGGAATTTGACCCTTCCTTCACCAAATAGCCTTTTTTACTCCACCCTCTTTCATCTAACCGATTGAGGCAAAATGAGGCACATCCAACTAAACATTTAAAGAAAATATTTAATTTGTTAGAAATCCCTTTAGGGGGGGGCTAAATATTTCCATCCCTTCCAAATCCCCTCTTCAGGCCATTCTAAGATATCTAATAATTTGTGTATCCTTTTTCCAAAATCTGGGGTTTTAAAGTACTCAACTCATCAATAGTTTTCAGTGAGGGATTCTCTAGAATTTGATCAGACCATAAATTAATCAACCTCCCATTCCTTGGAATCCATTTTATCTTGGATTAATATAATGGTTCCACTTCTTTAAAAATTTTCCAAATAATCACACCTCCAACACCAGAAAAAGGAGAGTTCAAACATCACTTATGAACCCTGCTGAAATATTTGATGAGAACAACAATCTTCCACCATTCCTGTGTTTCAGTGACTAAACACCACAAAATTTTGGCTCCCATTGTTATGTTCATTAAAGTTGAATCTTTAATTGCAATCCCTCTTATGTATTTGGTGGATTTGATAGTGGACCAATTAACCAAATGCAATTTCTTTGTTATTTTACCTCCTTCACAAAGGAATTTCCTTATACTCCTAGCCACAAAATCCATGATTTCCTTTGACGCTAACATTGTAGCACACTAATAGAGAGGGAGAGATGGAAGAACATATTTGATTAGAACTATATTTATCATTGGATTCAACCATATTGCTCCCCATTGTTGGAATTGTTTACCTATTTTTAAAAGAATATATTGCCATATCTGTGAAGTGGGATTCCTTAGTGAGATTGGAATTCCTGGATATTTGAAAGATATCCATGATTCAACACTCGGAAATCCTAACATTATTGAAGTTGCTTGGAATTATTCCTTTTTTATATTCCATCCATATATTTGACTTTCATATTATTTACTTTCTCTCCTAAGGAATTTAAGAAACTATCTAGCACTACTTTGGATCTTCTTGTAGTTATTTTCAATGCCTCTCCTAAAAGAAGTGTGTCATCTACAAATTGGTAATGATTAATCCCTTTTACTACTCTTGTAAAATTTAATCCCCTGATCCTTCCAATAATTTTTTCATGTTCCAACTTTTTTTTAATGATTCTACCATTGTAATATATAATAGAGGGGACAAGGGGTCCTTACCTTAATCCCATTTATTGTAAAGAAAGAAGTTGGTCTTCCATTTATTAGGGTTCTATCCAAGGTGCTCCAATGCAAGCCTAAATCCAATCAATAAACTCTTCGTCAAACCCAAACTTCCTTAAAATTTCAAATAAGAAGGAATGATGAACTTAAATAAACACATTTTTCATATCCATTTTGATAATAATCCCTTTCTCTTTGTTGAATTTCCTAGAGTTAACAATGTCTTGTACCAAAATTATATTGTCCATGATTTACCTCTTTTGCATGAAGCCTCCTTGATTTTATGATATCAATTTTGGTAGAACCTTTTTCATTATATTAGTTATGATTTTGGTCAACACTTTGTAGGATGAGTTACATAATGAAATAGGATAGAGTCTAGAAAAAGTGGCATGATTAACCTCCTTTGGGATAAGAGCCAGAAAAGAAGAGTTAGTTCCACCACCCACTTTTTTTTTTTCAATGTATAATTAAACATATTTTTTTAATTTTATTTCATGAATTCCAAAAAAGAAATAAAAAAGTAGATAATGAAAACAACAAGTCCCGGAGCTTTATCTTATTCCAAACTTCATACAAATTGAGCTATTTTTCTTCTTCTATCTTTTGTAGCAGTGCTCTATTCTCTTCCCTGGTTATCAACTGTGGTATGTTCTCTAACATTTCTCTTTTGTATCATCTTTTTCTTATTCCATTTTATAAATCTCTTTAAAATGTTGTTTTTTGCTTCTTTAATTTTCCAAACTCTTCCACACTAGTCCCATACTCTTTATATATCCTTTTCATTGTGTTTATATACCTTCTTGATTTAATTTTTTAATGAAAATGGAAGTATTCCATCTCTGACTTCCAACCATATACTTTGCAATTTTAATTTCTATCATTTTTCTTCCTTTCTATGTGTTGTTTGGAGATTTTGACAATATCTCTCTTTTCTTGCGTCATTTGCTCTATGAACTCTTCATTTTCCAATGTTATTTGAATCTCTTCAAATTGTTTTTGTTATTTCAACATTTCCCGACCTATATTCACGTATGCGAATTTTTCCTAGTGCTTAAAACTCATTTAACTGCTTTCAACTTGGACTCCCAAATAAATTTGAGTTGGATTACTGAGAGGGGGGGTGAATCATTAATAACGCAATTATAGTCATTTTTATCTAAATAATCCAAGTGTTATATCAATGTAGAATTATTATCCAATAATGAGCAATAAGAAATGAACAATCACACACATACATAGTACACCAATGTTTTACGTGGAAACCCAAATCGGGAGAAAACCACGGAATGCTTTTTCTTATATGTCTTGAAGAATTACATTCATTGGAAGCACCAACTTCCTTTGTTTTTCAGCTACAACTGAATAAAGATATGAAACTGATACAAAATGTTCTTTAGTGTTTTTTACGTAATTCCTCCATGTGTCACTACTTGGAACCTCTCAGAAAAAGAATTATAGCAAAAATGTCATACCTTGTTGAATTTTGGCTTATTCTAGAGAGTGACCTTGTAGAGCATTCCCCGCATGGGATATTTATTGAATCGATCAGAAATTATTACAAAACATACTACAGACTGTACTATAACTAACACATTTGGTCTTACTCAATTTGGATCTGTTATGAAGAAGTTATGACATTTTCACCCAAAACACCTATTTTAGACTAGTTTCAAGACTAGCCACAAACCCTATTTTCCACAGAGTGTAACTCAAAAAATACAACGACCCACAAGCTGAATTTTTTGCCAAAAATAATTGGATATTTTTCCTCAATGGAATAGAAATTTCACAGTCTGAATCATTCTAGAAAAACAGTTATTACAAAAATGGTGATATGACCTATAAATAACATACCTTAGAAAGCATCATCAAAGGAATTTATCATTCCTTGAATTCTGGCCTTCTTGTCTTCACCTTTCCTTAGAAATTTGGCTTATATATCATTTGGTTACCTCAGACACCTATATATATTCAATATGCTCAAGTTTGATTAAAATGAGAGAGCCTTGCCTCTTATTTATACTCTCCAAGTAGCTTCCTTAAAAACATCTTCTAGGTCACTTTGCCCACTTTCCTTATTTTAGGGTTAACCCACTTCTATTTTCTCCATTAAATTTATTATTTAAATAATTTATTTTGTATTCACTTTGAATTATAGTACACTCATCACTTCACTTTATTATTTACCTTCTAAAATCTCTTAAACCACTTTGACTACTTTGACCTTTTGGGGCTACTAGATGACATAAGAGGGTCCTCCAACTTCGTAAAATCATAACTCTCAAACCATGAGGAGTTATGTGACATTCCACATACCACCATAAATAGAATGACATGTACCATCCATATAGAATAGTATTACCTGCAAATATATCAAAACTCATACCATTATCCATCAAACAAACTTGGGTCCATTACTCAACCTGGGTTCTCCAACTTCTCATGGCCATAACTCTCTAACCGTGAGGAGTTATGTGATGTTCCACATACCACCGAAAAATGGAATGAAAAGAATTGTCCATATAGTATATTTTTACTAACAAATTCACTGACCTTCATCTCATTGTTCCACAAATAAGCATGGGTTCTCTAACCATACTTCTAGGATAACTCAATCCACAAAGCGTCTTCTCGTGAGGGTTTTCACCATAAGGGAACCACTTTGGAGTTCATCCATTTCTACTTATTATCAACCATGAAAAGACAATAACGATTCATATTTACATCAAACAATCTTAGGTCCATTACCCAAATCTTTGTGCTATCGATCTTTCTTCAAGGGTTGACATCAATGACAATCAACCTTAGTCAACAATCTCCCTCTTTGGAATTGATGGAAGCACTCTGATGCAAAACTGAAATTATGTCATGCAATACTAAATTCATATCACTCATGCTCCCCCTAGAAACATGCCTATGTCCTCTGCATCTATGTGACCATTGCTCCCCCTAGAACCATGCCTCTCTCCTCTTCATCTGATGAATTTCTCCCCCTTTGTCATCAATGGAAAAGGTATATTTCCATCCGAGGTTGCTCCCCCTAACGGAACTGTCCTCTTTATGGTGCTTCCTCATGTGCATCTAAGACATATAAGATAAGCATTCAAAATCATTCATTTTGGAGTAGAAATAACTTCGAGTCTCTGGCGAAGATACTCAAAGGCTTCCCCTGGAAGTGGTTTTGTAAAGATGTCTGCACTTATTCTTTTGTGCCCACGTACTCAACTATGACATTCTTTTCTGCAACTTGTTCTTGTGTAAGTGGTTTTGTAAATATGTCTGCCACTTATTCTTTTGTGCCCACATACTCAACTATGATGTTCTTTTCTACAACTTGTTCCCGTAGAAAGTGATACTTGATTGGAATGTGCTTTGTCTTGGAGTGCATCACCGATTTCTTTGAGATACTAATGGTGCTTGTATTATCACAATATATTGGAATGGGCTCATCATACTCAACCTATATATCTGTCAAAGTTTGTTTCATCCAAAGAACCTGTGTACAACATGATGTTGCTGCAATATACTATGTCTCGGTTGTAAATAGAGATACTGATGATTTTTTCTTGATTAGCCATGATACTAAACACTCACCCAAGTAGAACATTGTTCCACTGGTGTTTCATCGGTCATCAATACAACCTGCCCAATCTGCATCTGTGTAGGAAATAAGAGATAGATCATTTCCTTTTGGATACCATAATTCAAACTCTTTTGTTCCTTTGAGATATCTGAAAATTCTCTTCAATGCTAATACATGTGATTCATTTGGTGCTTCTAGAAATCGTGCCACCTGTCCAACTATATGCATTACATCTGGTTTGGATGTTGTCACATATAGTAGGTTGTCAATCATTGATATGTAATGCCTCTGATATGTAGACTTCGAATCACCATCTTTGCTCAACTTACAACTGGTTTTCATAGGAGTGATAATTGGTTTGCAATCTTCCATTCTGAACCTCTTAATCATTTCTCTGATATACTTGGTTTGAGAAATAAAAATTCCTTGGTTGCTTTGACATATCTGAAGTCCCAGAAAGAATTTTAGTTCTCCAAGTAACGACATTTCAAATTCATTCTGCATATCTTTTGCAAATTTCTGGCTTAACCTGTCATCGTCACTACCAAAAATAATATCATCAACATAAATTTCAACTAATAAAATATTACCTTGACTTACCTTGATGTAGAGGTTGTTGTCTGCACTTCCTTTTCTGAACCCTGCCTGCTGCAAATACTTATCCAATCTAGAGTACCATGCTCTAGGAGCCTATTTTAGACCATGCAAGGCCTTTTTTAATTTACACACATAATTTGGATTCTCTGACAACTGAAATCCTTCTGGTTGTTTGATGTAGGCTTCTTCTTCAAGTGCTCCATTCAGAAAAGTTGATTTTACGTCCATTTGATACATTTTGATATTTTTTGAGCATGCATAAACTAAAAGTAGACGGATTGCTTCCATTCTAGCAACTGGGGAAAATGTCTCTTCAAAGTTGATTCCTTCAACCTGTGCATATCCTTTACATACCAATATATCTTTGTTTCGTATAACCTGTCCATCTTCATTCAATTTATTCCTGAAGACCCACATTGTGTCGATCACATTCTTATTCTTTGGTCTTGGAACCAGTTCCCAAGTGTCATTTTTCTTTATTTGATCAAATTCTCCATCCATGGTCTTTTTCCAAAATTCATCCTTGATGGCTTCTTCAAAACAGTTTTGTTCAATTGTAGATGAGAGTGCTAGGTGTGTTTGTTCTGGTGAACGAATATTTCTTCTAGTCTCAAATCCTGCATCTTTGTTTCCGAGAATCTGTTAGGAATGATGATTCTTCTATACTCGTCTACTAGGTGTCTTTGGAGGCACTTGTTAAACTTCCTCTTCTACTTCTGTTGGATTCTCTTCATATTCCTCTTCTACTTATTTTTCATCTTTTGCTTCTTCTTCTAAGGGTTGTTTCATTGATTCATTTTCTTCTTCCTTTAATTATGGTATGCATGTTTCAGTCACATTGATGATTTCCACAAATTTGTTAAATCTTAAATTGTATAACTTGTATGTTTTCCTTGTGCTTGAGTAACCAACAAGTACTCATTTTTCCACACGAGAGTTAAACTTTCCTATTCTGCCATCTTCTCTTTTGATATAGCATTTGCTTCCAAAAACTCTGAAGTGCTTCACATTTGTTCATCTTCCTTTCCATAGCTCGTAAGGCGTTTTTTCAGTATTGTTTATAAGCATTTCTCTATTGTGAATGTGAATTGTTGTATGCACTGCCTATGTCCAAAAAATATCTGTCAATTTTGAATCCATTAGCATTGTTCGAGCCATTTCCTATATTTTCATGTTCTTTCTTTCAACAACTCCATTCAGTTGAGTTGTCCTAGCAACGGAGAATTGTCTTTTTATTCCATGATTGTTACAGTAGTCCATAAATTCCTTTGAGGTGAATTCTCCTCCATTATCAAATCTCAAGCATTTGATTCATGAATCCATCTCATTTTCAACCATTTCCTTATAGATCTTGAAGTTTTCAAAATCTTATGACTTGTTCTTGAGAAAGAAAACTACATTCCTTCTTGTATAATTATCAACTAAGAACATAAAGTATCTCTCACCTTTTAATCTCTTTGTTGTAGTTGGTCCAACGAGATCAGTATGCACAATTTCCAGTGATCTTGTCATTGAATATTCCTTTGATTTGAACATGGTCTTTGTTTGCTTTCCTTGTTGAGAATGCTTGCATAAAGTGTTGGTTGGTTTTGTGATCTGGGGAATTTCTCTGACTGCTTCTCTTTTGCTAACTTTGACAAAGTTATCAAAATGCATGTGATCCATTCTTTGTGCCATAGCCAACTTTCATCTTCCTTTCCTAGACAACACTTTTCATTTCCAGTTTCACTTAACACATATATGTTTCTTGAAGTTCTTGCAGTTGTAGCAATCAATTTCTCTGAACCTTATTTTCTTATCTCACACGTTTGTGAATCGAAAGTAACTTTATGACCTTGGTCACACATTTGAATCACACTTAGAAGATTATGTTTCATATCTTCTACTAGTATAACATTTTCTGCCTTTTCATTCTTGTTCCCAATTCGGACTACGCATTTTCCAATGATTTTGGTTGAATCATCATTTTCGAAGGAGATTGATCCATCTCTTTCCTTTCGTAATGCAATAAACTTGTCTCTATCACCTGTCATGTGTTTTGAACACCCATTGTCAACATACCAACTGTGTTTCTTCTTCTTAGCTTGTAGAGCAAGTGTGCATTCTTCATTTCTATATTGATCTTGCTTTCTTATCCATGTCATTTTCTAACATTCATGTCTGTGGCTTTTTTTATTCTATTGAGGTTCTTTAGGAGGGACTATCATTCTGCAATTTTTGGTCGCGTGTCCAAAATTGTTGCATTTGTAACATTCCACTTCAGTGCTGAAATATTCAAACATGTTGTAACTTCTTCTATGTGTTTCACTAGGTCTTCTTGAGTAACTAATTTGTGTATGATTCTCAAAGTTGTTATTGTTCCTGTCATTAGCTCTACAATTCACAGCTTTATGTCCGAAATTATTACATGCATAACATAAACCAAAAAATATAGTTTGATACATGGGAGTTGAGGATTGTTTGAAGGGAGGTACTCTTATGAATCCTTCTTTTTCTTGAGGCCTATCTGTTGGTTGTTGATTCTGAAATATGACTCTTCTTGGTGGAGCAGTATCCCTGTAATCTTCCTTGTATATCCTTCTATCCCCTTTGATTGTTTCTACATAGATTTTTGGATATGTTTCTTGCTCTGTTGTTTTGGAGCTTGATCCCTTTTTTGTTTGATTGTATCCAAGTCTGCTCTTGTCAAGATGAGATTTTTTACTACTGATAATGTCATCCAAAACTTTTGAGCTATTCTACATATTTTTCTTTTGAATATCCTTTCTTAGTGTGACAATATCTGCTTCCAAGTTTCCAATGATCTTGTCCTGTTATTCTATATTTTCTTTGAGTGCTTCTTCAATTATTTTATCTTCTTCTATTTGAACCTTCAATTTTGTGATCATTTGTTCTAGTTCTCGAGTGTATTTTTTCTTGTCTAATTACATTTGTAGTTTCTTGTTATTTTTCTTTTCTCTTCTGCTAACTTTTATGGCACACATTAATTCTTCTCGATAGTCAACTTATGCCTCTTCAATTTCTTCTTCGACTTCTTCATATTCTTCTTCGGAGTCTTCTTTGTCAGAGTCTTTTACTACCATGAATATAACTATTCCTGTCTCACTGTCACTGCCTTCATCTTCATCTGATGATGAGATGTCTTCTTTGGTGCATAAGCTATTCTTGAAAAATTTATTTGTAGTTCTTCTGCCTTTATATGTGTGTTTTTGTTTTTAGTAACGTTCATCATTTATCTTTTTCTTATGAGAACATTTGTTACCAAAATAACCAATACCATCACAATTAAAACAAATTAAAGGAAGCTTACCTCTATACCTATCATTGGTTCCCTTGTTTGGTCTTTTGATGAAGCTGGCCACTTCTTCATCATCTTACGAGACTTCATTGTTGTTGTTATATTCTTCTTGTTTCTTTTTATTTTTCTTTGATCTTTTGGATGCTTTGAAGGATGCTTCTTTTACATCTGGATTTTCCTGTTCAATTCTCATTTCATATGCTATGAAGATTCCATGCTTATTGAGTTTAGATCTGATATTTCTTCTAGTGTTGATATCTTAGGGTTAAATCTCATAGGATGAGATCTTAGTACCTTTTGAACAATTACATATTCTTCAATTTCTTCTCTCAATCCTATGACTGCATTCACTGTTTCATCGACTCGTAAGAAGTAGGCTGCAATATTCTCATCTTCCTTCATTTTTAGTTGTTAGAATTGAACTCTCTAAGTTTGAAGCTTTGTTGCTTTGACTTTTCTATCTCCTTCATAAATATTTTGAAAATTGTCCCAAATCTCTTTAGCGGATTTAAATGTGCAACTTTGGTGAATATCGTATCACTGAGACCATTCAAAAGTGCATTTTTGGCTTTGGAATTATTCTAACGAAGTTTTATTGCTTTGTCATTTGTTGGTGGAACTGCTAGTGTTGTGTCTCCATCTACAATTGGTTTCCAAACTTCAAATGCCTCTACATGTATATATGTCTTCATACTTATGATCCAAAAAGCATACTTTTGTCCATCAAATTGTGGTATTCCATTTTTATACAAGTTGGTACTCTCCATGATCTACCTTTCAGTGGTTAAACTGATTTTTGAAGGAACCTACTATGATACCAATTGTTGGATTACTGAGAGGGGGGGGTGAATCAGTAATAGTGCAATTATAATCATTTTTATACAAATAATCCAAGTGGTATATCAATGTAGAATTATTATCCAATAATGAGCAATAAGAAATAAAAAATCACACACATACACATTACACCAGTGTTTTACATGGAAACCCAAATCAGGAGAAAACCACCGAATGTTTTTTCTTATATGTCTTGAAGAATTACATTCATTTGAAGAACCAACTTCCTTTGTTTTCTAGTTGAAACTGGAAGGAGACTCCAACCCTAATTTCTCAAACTACAACCTGAGGGAAGCTCCAACTCCCCAATTCTCTGGCTACGACCAAAAGAAGGCTACAACCCCCTATGTTCTTTGGCTACAACTAGAAGGTGGCTACAACCACCTGTCCTTGCCCCGTCCAACCGCCCTAAAGTAGAAATAGAATGATGGAACCACTGTCACACTGTCACTGTGATATATACAACTGTAAACTTGTACCAATAAACCTAAACCATGCATCAACCATGCATCAAATTGTACCTCAACCTGTTATCAACCTGTACCATAAACAAGTGCATCAACCATGCACCAACCTGTACCAAACAACCTGTAATCAACCTGTAGCATAAACAAGTGCATCCAACCATGTACCAAGTATGTATCAGTCATGTGTCAACTACTAATCAACTATGACTCATAAATATGTACCAACATCATCAACTATACACTTCATGTATGTGCCAACTCATCAACTACTTGTCTCAACCATGTATCCAACATGTACCTTAACCAAAAGCCCTCATCAATTTCATCATCCAAATTTTATATGTAACTCTGTAATAGACCTCGTGTATATGATCACATACCTGCAAACCTTCCTTAACTTTAACAACAAGAGACTAGCATTTTCATCAAACTTTTCTTTAGTCTCACATGACTAGTTTTCGATTAGTCAACAACCCTAACTTGAAATAATCACAACTTTGTACCTGTAATGAATAAAGATATAAAATTGATACACAATGTTCTTCATTGTTTTTAATGTAATTCCTCTAGGTGTCACTACTTGGAATCTCTCATAAAAAGAGTTACAGCAAAAATGGCATACCTTGTTGAATTATGGCTTATTCTAGAGAGCAACCTTATAGAGCGTGCCTCGCACAGAATATTTATTGAATCGATATGAAATTGTTACACATCATAATAAATATTTTACTCTAACCAAAACATTTGGTCTTACTCAATTGGGATCTGTTATTAAGAAGTTATGACGGTTTTACCTGAAACACTTGTTTTAGACTAGTTTCAGGAGTAGCCAAAAACTCCATTTTCCACGGAGTGTAACTCAAAAAATACAATGACCCACAAGCTGAATTTTTTTCCACAAATACTTGGATATGTATCCTCAATGACTTAGAAATTTCACAATCTGAATCATTCTAGAAAACAAATTATTGTGAAAATGGTGAGATGACCTGTAAATAACATACCTTAGAAAGCATCATGAAATGAATTTATCCTTCCTTGAATTTTGGCCTTCTTTTCTTCACTTTTCCTCATAAATTTGGTTTATATATCATTT
>ML829960.1:41809-56611 GCA_009831015.1 Picea engelmannii | reverse complement strand
TTTCTCCATTAAATTTATTATTTAAATAATTTATTTTGTATTCACTTTGAATTATAGTACACTCATCACTTCACTTTATTATTTACCTTCTAAAATCTCTTAAACCACTTTGACTACTTTGACCTTTTGGGGCTACTAGATGACATAAGAGGGTCCTCCAACTTCGTAAAATCATAACTCTCAAACCATGAGGAGTTATGTGACATTCCACATACCACCATAAATAGAATGACATGTACCATCCATATAGAATAGTATTACCTGCAAATATATCAAAACTCATACCATTATCCATCAAACAAACTTGGGTCCATTACTCAACCTGGGTTCTCCAACTTCTCATGGCCATAACTCTCTAACCGTGAGGAGTTATGTGATGTTCCACATACCACCGAAAAATGGAATGAAAAGAATTGTCCATATAGTATATTTTTACTAACAAATTCACTGACCTTCATCTCATTGTTCCACAAATAAGCATGGGTTCTCTAACCATACTTCTAGGATAACTCAATCCACAAAGCGTCTTCTCGTGAGGGTTTTCACCATAAGGGAACCACTTTGGAGTTCATCCATTTCTACTTATTATCAACCATGAAAAGACAATAACGATTCATATTTACATCAAACAATCTTAGGTCCATTACCCAAATCTTTGTGCTATCGATCTTTCTTCAAGGGTTGACATCAATGACAATCAACCTTAGTCAACAATCTCCCTCTTTGGAATTGATGGAAGCACTCTGATGCAAAACTGAAATTATGTCATGCAATACTAAATTCATATCACTCATGCTCCCCCTAGAAACATGCCTATGTCCTCTGCATCTATGTGACCATTGCTCCCCCTAGAACCATGCCTCTCTCCTCTTCATCTGATGAATTTCTCCCCCTTTGTCATCAATGGAAAAGGTATATTTCCATCCGAGGTTGCTCCCCCTAACGGAACTGTCCTCTTTATGGTGCTTCCTCATGTGCATCTAAGACATATAAGATAAGCATTCAAAATCATTCATTTTGGAGTAGAAATAACTTCGAGTCTCTGGCGAAGATACTCAAAGGCTTCCCCTGGAAGTGGTTTTGTAAAGATGTCTGCACTTATTCTTTTGTGCCCACGTACTCAACTATGACATTCTTTTCTGCAACTTGTTCTTGTGTAAGTGGTTTTGTAAATATGTCTGCCACTTATTCTTTTGTGCCCACATACTCAACTATGATGTTCTTTTCTACAACTTGTTCCCGTAGAAAGTGATACTTGATTGGAATGTGCTTTGTCTTGGAGTGCATCACCGATTTCTTTGAGATACTAATGGTGCTTGTATTATCACAATATATTGGAATGGGCTCATCATACTCAACCTATATATCTGTCAAAGTTTGTTTCATCCAAAGAACCTGTGTACAACATGATGTTGCTGCAATATACTATGTCTCGGTTGTAAATAGAGATACTGATGATTTTTTCTTGATTAGCCATGATACTAAACACTCACCCAAGTAGAACATTGTTCCACTGGTGTTTCATCGGTCATCAATACAACCTGCCCAATCTGCATCTGTGTAGGAAATAAGAGATAGATCATTTCCTTTTGGATACCATAATTCAAACTCTTTTGTTCCTTTGAGATATCTGAAAATTCTCTTCAATGCTAATACATGTGATTCATTTGGTGCTTCTAGAAATCGTGCCACCTGTCCAACTATATGCATTACATCTGGTTTGGATGTTGTCACATATAGTAGGTTGTCAATCATTGATATGTAATGCCTCTGATATGTAGACTTCGAATCACCATCTTTGCTCAACTTACAACTGGTTTTCATAGGAGTGATAATTGGTTTGCAATCTTCCATTCTGAACCTCTTAATCATTTCTCTGATATACTTGGTTTGAGAAATAAAAATTCCTTGGTTGCTTTGACATATCTGAAGTCCCAGAAAGAATTTTAGTTCTCCAAGTAACGACATTTCAAATTCATTCTGCATATCTTTTGCAAATTTCTGGCTTAACCTGTCATCGTCACTACCAAAAATAATATCATCAACATAAATTTCAACTAATAAAATATTACCTTGACTTACCTTGATGTAGAGGTTGTTGTCTGCACTTCCTTTTCTGAACCCTGCCTGCTGCAAATACTTATCCAATCTAGAGTACCATGCTCTAGGAGCCTATTTTAGACCATGCAAGGCCTTTTTTAATTTACACACATAATTTGGATTCTCTGACAACTGAAATCCTTCTGGTTGTTTGATGTAGGCTTCTTCTTCAAGTGCTCCATTCAGAAAAGTTGATTTTACGTCCATTTGATACATTTTGATATTTTTTGAGCATGCATAAACTAAAAGTAGACGGATTGCTTCCATTCTAGCAACTGGGGAAAATGTCTCTTCAAAGTTGATTCCTTCAACCTGTGCATATCCTTTACATACCAATATATCTTTGTTTCGTATAACCTGTCCATCTTCATTCAATTTATTCCTGAAGACCCACATTGTGTCGATCACATTCTTATTCTTTGGTCTTGGAACCAGTTCCCAAGTGTCATTTTTCTTTATTTGATCAAATTCTCCATCCATGGTCTTTTTCCAAAATTCATCCTTGATGGCTTCTTCAAAACAGTTTTGTTCAATTGTAGATGAGAGTGCTAGGTGTGTTTGTTCTGGTGAACGAATATTTCTTCTAGTCTCAAATCCTGCATCTTTGTTTCCGAGAATCTGTTAGGAATGATGATTCTTCTATACTCGTCTACTAGGTGTCTTTGGAGGCACTTGTTAAACTTCCTCTTCTACTTCTGTTGGATTCTCTTCATATTCCTCTTCTACTTATTTTTCATCTTTTGCTTCTTCTTCTAAGGGTTGTTTCATTGATTCATTTTCTTCTTCCTTTAATTATGGTATGCATGTTTCAGTCACATTGATGATTTCCACAAATTTGTTAAATCTTAAATTGTATAACTTGTATGTTTTCCTTGTGCTTGAGTAACCAACAAGTACTCATTTTTCCACACGAGAGTTAAACTTTCCTATTCTGCCATCTTCTCTTTTGATATAGCATTTGCTTCCAAAAACTCTGAAGTGCTTCACATTTGTTCATCTTCCTTTCCATAGCTCGTAAGGCGTTTTTTCAGTATTGTTTATAAGCATTTCTCTATTGTGAATGTGAATTGTTGTATGCACTGCCTATGTCCAAAAAATATCTGTCAATTTTGAATCCATTAGCATTGTTCGAGCCATTTCCTATATTTTCATGTTCTTTCTTTCAACAACTCCATTCAGTTGAGTTGTCCTAGCAACGGAGAATTGTCTTTTTATTCCATGATTGTTACAGTAGTCCATAAATTCCTTTGAGGTGAATTCTCCTCCATTATCAAATCTCAAGCATTTGATTCATGAATCCATCTCATTTTCAACCATTTCCTTATAGATCTTGAAGTTTTCAAAATCTTATGACTTGTTCTTGAGAAAGAAAACTACATTCCTTCTTGTATAATTATCAACTAAGAACATAAAGTATCTCTCACCTTTTAATCTCTTTGTTGTAGTTGGTCCAACGAGATCAGTATGCACAATTTCCAGTGATCTTGTCATTGAATATTCCTTTGATTTGAACATGGTCTTTGTTTGCTTTCCTTGTTGAGAATGCTTGCATAAAGTGTTGGTTGGTTTTGTGATCTGGGGAATTTCTCTGACTGCTTCTCTTTTGCTAACTTTGACAAAGTTATCAAAATGCATGTGATCCATTCTTTGTGCCATAGCCAACTTTCATCTTCCTTTCCTAGACAACACTTTTCATTTCCAGTTTCACTTAACACATATATGTTTCTTGAAGTTCTTGCAGTTGTAGCAATCAATTTCTCTGAACCTTATTTTCTTATCTCACACGTTTGTGAATCGAAAGTAACTTTATGACCTTGGTCACACATTTGAATCACACTTAGAAGATTATGTTTCATATCTTCTACTAGTATAACATTTTCTGCCTTTTCATTCTTGTTCCCAATTCGGACTACGCATTTTCCAATGATTTTGGTTGAATCATCATTTTCGAAGGAGATTGATCCATCTCTTTCCTTTCGTAATGCAATAAACTTGTCTCTATCACCTGTCATGTGTTTTGAACACCCATTGTCAACATACCAACTGTGTTTCTTCTTCTTAGCTTGTAGAGCAAGTGTGCATTCTTCATTTCTATATTGATCTTGCTTTCTTATCCATGTCATTTTCTAACATTCATGTCTGTGGCTTTTTTTATTCTATTGAGGTTCTTTAGGAGGGACTATCATTCTGCAATTTTTGGTCGCGTGTCCAAAATTGTTGCATTTGTAACATTCCACTTCAGTGCTGAAATATTCAAACATGTTGTAACTTCTTCTATGTGTTTCACTAGGTCTTCTTGAGTAACTAATTTGTGTATGATTCTCAAAGTTGTTATTGTTCCTGTCATTAGCTCTACAATTCACAGCTTTATGTCCGAAATTATTACATGCATAACATAAACCAAAAAATATAGTTTGATACATGGGAGTTGAGGATTGTTTGAAGGGAGGTACTCTTATGAATCCTTCTTTTTCTTGAGGCCTATCTGTTGGTTGTTGATTCTGAAATATGACTCTTCTTGGTGGAGCAGTATCCCTGTAATCTTCCTTGTATATCCTTCTATCCCCTTTGATTGTTTCTACATAGATTTTTGGATATGTTTCTTGCTCTGTTGTTTTGGAGCTTGATCCCTTTTTTGTTTGATTGTATCCAAGTCTGCTCTTGTCAAGATGAGATTTTTTACTACTGATAATGTCATCCAAAACTTTTGAGCTATTCTACATATTTTTCTTTTGAATATCCTTTCTTAGTGTGACAATATCTGCTTCCAAGTTTCCAATGATCTTGTCCTGTTATTCTATATTTTCTTTGAGTGCTTCTTCAATTATTTTATCTTCTTCTATTTGAACCTTCAATTTTGTGATCATTTGTTCTAGTTCTCGAGTGTATTTTTTCTTGTCTAATTACATTTGTAGTTTCTTGTTATTTTTCTTTTCTCTTCTGCTAACTTTTATGGCACACATTAATTCTTCTCGATAGTCAACTTATGCCTCTTCAATTTCTTCTTCGACTTCTTCATATTCTTCTTCGGAGTCTTCTTTGTCAGAGTCTTTTACTACCATGAATATAACTATTCCTGTCTCACTGTCACTGCCTTCATCTTCATCTGATGATGAGATGTCTTCTTTGGTGCATAAGCTATTCTTGAAAAATTTATTTGTAGTTCTTCTGCCTTTATATGTGTGTTTTTGTTTTTAGTAACGTTCATCATTTATCTTTTTCTTATGAGAACATTTGTTACCAAAATAACCAATACCATCACAATTAAAACAAATTAAAGGAAGCTTACCTCTATACCTATCATTGGTTCCCTTGTTTGGTCTTTTGATGAAGCTGGCCACTTCTTCATCATCTTACGAGACTTCATTGTTGTTGTTATATTCTTCTTGTTTCTTTTTATTTTTCTTTGATCTTTTGGATGCTTTGAAGGATGCTTCTTTTACATCTGGATTTTCCTGTTCAATTCTCATTTCATATGCTATGAAGATTCCATGCTTATTGAGTTTAGATCTGATATTTCTTCTAGTGTTGATATCTTAGGGTTAAATCTCATAGGATGAGATCTTAGTACCTTTTGAACAATTACATATTCTTCAATTTCTTCTCTCAATCCTATGACTGCATTCACTGTTTCATCGACTCGTAAGAAGTAGGCTGCAATATTCTCATCTTCCTTCATTTTTAGTTGTTAGAATTGAACTCTCTAAGTTTGAAGCTTTGTTGCTTTGACTTTTCTATCTCCTTCATAAATATTTTGAAAATTGTCCCAAATCTCTTTAGCGGATTTAAATGTGCAACTTTGGTGAATATCGTATCACTGAGACCATTCAAAAGTGCATTTTTGGCTTTGGAATTATTCTAACGAAGTTTTATTGCTTTGTCATTTGTTGGTGGAACTGCTAGTGTTGTGTCTCCATCTACAATTGGTTTCCAAACTTCAAATGCCTCTACATGTATATATGTCTTCATACTTATGATCCAAAAAGCATACTTTTGTCCATCAAATTGTGGTATTCCATTTTTATACAAGTTGGTACTCTCCATGATCTACCTTTCAGTGGTTAAACTGATTTTTGAAGGAACCTACTATGATACCAATTGTTGGATTACTGAGAGGGGGGGGTGAATCAGTAATAGTGCAATTATAATCATTTTTATACAAATAATCCAAGTGGTATATCAATGTAGAATTATTATCCAATAATGAGCAATAAGAAATAAAAAATCACACACATACACATTACACCAGTGTTTTACATGGAAACCCAAATCAGGAGAAAACCACCGAATGTTTTTTCTTATATGTCTTGAAGAATTACATTCATTTGAAGAACCAACTTCCTTTGTTTTCTAGTTGAAACTGGAAGGAGACTCCAACCCTAATTTCTCAAACTACAACCTGAGGGAAGCTCCAACTCCCCAATTCTCTGGCTACGACCAAAAGAAGGCTACAACCCCCTATGTTCTTTGGCTACAACTAGAAGGTGGCTACAACCACCTGTCCTTGCCCCGTCCAACCGCCCTAAAGTAGAAATAGAATGATGGAACCACTGTCACACTGTCACTGTGATATATACAACTGTAAACTTGTACCAATAAACCTAAACCATGCATCAACCATGCATCAAATTGTACCTCAACCTGTTATCAACCTGTACCATAAACAAGTGCATCAACCATGCACCAACCTGTACCAAACAACCTGTAATCAACCTGTAGCATAAACAAGTGCATCCAACCATGTACCAAGTATGTATCAGTCATGTGTCAACTACTAATCAACTATGACTCATAAATATGTACCAACATCATCAACTATACACTTCATGTATGTGCCAACTCATCAACTACTTGTCTCAACCATGTATCCAACATGTACCTTAACCAAAAGCCCTCATCAATTTCATCATCCAAATTTTATATGTAACTCTGTAATAGACCTCGTGTATATGATCACATACCTGCAAACCTTCCTTAACTTTAACAACAAGAGACTAGCATTTTCATCAAACTTTTCTTTAGTCTCACATGACTAGTTTTCGATTAGTCAACAACCCTAACTTGAAATAATCACAACTTTGTACCTGTAATGAATAAAGATATAAAATTGATACACAATGTTCTTCATTGTTTTTAATGTAATTCCTCTAGGTGTCACTACTTGGAATCTCTCATAAAAAGAGTTACAGCAAAAATGGCATACCTTGTTGAATTATGGCTTATTCTAGAGAGCAACCTTATAGAGCGTGCCTCGCACAGAATATTTATTGAATCGATATGAAATTGTTACACATCATAATAAATATTTTACTCTAACCAAAACATTTGGTCTTACTCAATTGGGATCTGTTATTAAGAAGTTATGACGGTTTTACCTGAAACACTTGTTTTAGACTAGTTTCAGGAGTAGCCAAAAACTCCATTTTCCACGGAGTGTAACTCAAAAAATACAATGACCCACAAGCTGAATTTTTTTCCACAAATACTTGGATATGTATCCTCAATGACTTAGAAATTTCACAATCTGAATCATTCTAGAAAACAAATTATTGTGAAAATGGTGAGATGACCTGTAAATAACATACCTTAGAAAGCATCATGAAATGAATTTATCCTTCCTTGAATTTTGGCCTTCTTTTCTTCACTTTTCCTCATAAATTTGGTTTATATATCATTTCGTTACCTGGGACACCTATATATATTCAATATGCTCAAGTTTGATTAAAATGAGAGATCCTTGCCTCTTATTTATACTCTCCAAGTAGCTTCCTTAAAAACATCTTCTAGGTCACTTTGTCAACTTTCCTTATTTTAGGGTTAACCCACTTTAATTTCTCCATTAAATTTATTATTTAAATAATTTATTTTGTATTCACTTTGAATTATAAAACAATCATCACTTCAGTTTATTATTTACCTTCTAAAATCTCTTAAACCACTTTGACTACTTTGACCTTTTAGGGCTTCTATATGACATAAGAGGGTCCTACAACTTCGTACAGCCATAACTCTCAAACCGTGAGGAGTTATGTGACGTTCCACATACCACCAGAAATGGAATGATATGTACCATCCATATAGAATAGTATTACCTGAAAATATATCAAAACTCAAACCACTATCCATCAAACAAACTTGGGTCCATTACCCAAACCTGGGTTCTCCAACTTCTCATGGCCATAACTCTCTAACCGTGAGGAGTTATGTGACGTTCCACATACCAATGGAAATGGAATCACAAGCACTATCCATATAGGATAGTTTCACTAAAAAATTAACTAACCTTCATCTCACTATTCCATAAATAATCATGGGTTCTCTACTATACTTCTAGGATAACTCAATCCACAAAGTGTCTTCCTGTGAGGGATTTCACCATAAGGGGGCCACTTTGGAGTTCATCCATTTCTACTTATTATCAACCATGACAAGAAAATAATGAGTCATATTTACATCAAACAAACTTGGGTCCATTACCCAAACCTTTGTGCTATCGGGATTTCTTCAAGGGTTGACAATCTCCCCCTTTGGCATTTATGGCAACACTCTGATGCAAAACTGAAATTATGTCATGAAATACTGAATTCATATCACTCATGATCCCCCTGGAAACATACCTTTGTCCTTTGCATATATATGAACATTTCTCCCATAGAATCATGCATTTGTCCTCTGCATCTGATGAATCGCTCCCCCTTTGTCATCAATGGCAAAGGTATCTTTCCATCCAGGGTTGCTCCCCCTGAATGAATTGTCATCTTTATGGTGCTTCATTGTGTGCATCTAAGACATATAATATAAGCATTCAAAATAATTCATTTTGGAGTAGAAATAACTTTGAGTCTCTGGCAAAGATACTCAAAGGCTTCTCGTGGAAGTGGTTTTGTAAAGATGTCTCCCACTTGTTCTTTTGTGCCCACATACTCAACTTTGATGTTCTTTTCTGCAACTTGTACTCGTAGAAAGTGATACTTGATTAGAATGTACTTTGTCTTGGAGTGCATCACCAGGTTATTTTATATACTGATGGTGCTTCTATTATCACAATAGATTGGAATGGGCTCATCATACTCAAACTGTATATTTGTCAAAGTTTGTTTTATCCAAATAACCTGTGTACAACATGTTGTTGTTGCAATATACTCTACCTCAATTGTAGATAGAGATATTGGTGATGGTTTCTTGCTTAGCCATGATACTAAACACTCACCCAAGTAGAAAAATGCTCCATTCGTGCTTCATCGTTCTTCAATACAACTTGCCCAATCTACATCTATGTAGGAAATAAGAGATAGATCCTTTCCTTTTAGATACCTTAATCCAAACTCTTATGTTCCTTTGAGATATATGAAAATTATCTTCACTACTAATACATGTGATTCCTTTGGTGATGTTTGAAATCGTGCCACCTATCCAACTACCTACATTACATCTGGTTTGGATGTTGTCACATATAGTAGGTTGCCAATCATTGACATGTATTTCTTGTGATCTGTAGACTTCGAATCATCATCTTTGCTCAACTTACAACTAGTTTTATTAGGAGTGATAACTGGTTTGCAATCTTCCATTCCGAACCTCTTTAGCATTTCTCTGATATACTTGGTTTGAGAAATAAAAATTCCTTGGTTGCTTTGATGTATCTGAAGTCCCAAAAAGAAGGATAGTTCTCCAAGTAATGACATTTCAAATTCATTCTGCATATCTTTTGCAAATTTTTGGCTTAACCTGTCATCATCACTACCAAAAATAATATCATCCACATAAACTTCAACTAATAAATTATTACCTTGACTTACCTTGATGTAGAGGTTGTTGTTTTCACTTCCTTTTTTGAACCCTGCATGTTGCAGATACTTATCCAATCTAGAGTACCATGCTCTAAAAGCCTGTTTTATACCATACAAGCCCTTCTTTAATTTACACACATAATCTATGTTCTCTGACAACTGAAATCCTTCTGGTTGTTCGAGTAGACTTCTTCTTCAAGTTCCCCATTCAGAAAAGCTGATTTTATGTCCATTTGATACATTTTAATATTTTTGGAGCATGCATAACATAAAAGTAGACAGATGTTTCCATTCTGGCAACTGGGGAAAATGTCTCTTCAAAGTCAATTTCTTCAACCTATGCATATCCTTTACATACCAATCTAGCTTTGTTCCTTGTAACATGTTTATCTTCATTCAATTTATTCCTAAAGACCCACTTTCTGTCGATCGCATTCTTAGTCTTTGGTCTTGGAACCAGTTCCCAAGTGTCATTTTTCTCTATTTGATACAATTCTTCATCCATGGTCTTTTTCCAAAATTCATCATTGTTGGCTTCTTCAAAACAGTTTAGTTCAATTGTAGATGAGAGTTCTAGGTGTGTTTTATCTGGTGAAATAATTTTTCTTCTAGTCTCAACTTCTGCATATTTGTTTCCAATAATCTATTCTGAAGGATGATTCTTATGTACTCATCTACTAGGTGTCTTTGGAGGTACTTGTTGAACTTCCTCTTCTGCTTCTATTGGATTCTCTTCATCTTCCTCTTCTACTTATTTTTCATCTTCTGCTTCTTCTTCTAAGGGTTGTTTCATTGATTCATTTTCTTCTTCCTTTGATTTTGGTCTACATGTTTCATCAATTGTCACGTTGATGCTTTCCACAAATTTGTTTAATCTTAAATTGTAACACTTGTATTCTTTCCTTGTGCTTGAGTAACCAACAAGTAATCATTTTTCCACACGAGAGTCAAACTTTCCCATTCTACCATCTTCTCTTTTGATATAGCATTTGCTTCCAAAAACTCTGAAGTGCTTCACATTTGTTGGTATTCATTTCCATAGCTTGTAAGGAGTTTTGTCGGTATTGTTTATGAGCATTACATTGTTTTGAATGTGAATTGTTGTATGCACTGCCTGTGTCCAAAAACTATCTGTCAATTTTGAATCCATTAGCATTGTTCGATCCATTTCATGTACTGTCATGTTCTTTCTTTCAACAACTCCATTTTGTTGAGGTCTCCTAGAAATGGAGAATTGTCTTTTTATTCCATGATTGTTGTAGTAGTCCATAAATTCCTTTGAGGTGAATTCTCCTCTGTTATCATATCTCAAGCATTTGATTCTTGAATCCATCTCATTTTCAACCATTTCCTTGTAGATATTGAAGTTTTCAAAAGCTTCTGACTTGTTCTTGAGAAAGAAAACTGCATTCATTTTTGTATAATCATCAACTAATAACATAAAGTATCTCTCACCTTTTAATCCCTTTGTTGTAGTTGGTCCAACTAGATTAGTATGCACAATTTTCAGTGGTTTTTTCATTGAATATTCCTTTGATTTGAACCTGGTCTTTGTTTTCTTTCCTTGTTGGCAATGCTTGCATAAAGTGTTGGTTGGTTTCGTGATCTGGGTCATATCTCTAACTGCTTCTCTTTTGTTGAATTTGACAAGGTTATCAAAATGAAAGTGACCCATTCTTCTATGCCATATCCAAATTTCATCTTTTTTTCCTAGACAACATTTTTCATTTCCAATTTCACTTGACACATATATGTTGCTTGAAGTTCTTGCGGTTGTAGAAATCAATTTGCCTGAACCTTCTTTTCTTATCTCATAATTTTGTGAATCGAAAGTAACTTTATGACCTTGGTCACACATTTGAGTCACACTTAAAATATTATGTTTCATATCTTCCACTAGTAGAACATTCTATGCCTTTTCATTCTTGTTCCCAATTCGGACTGTGCCTTTTCAAATGATTTTGGTTGAATCATCATTTTCGAAGGAGATTGATCCATCTCTTTCCTTTCATAATGTAATAAACTTGTCTCTATCACATTTCATGTGTTTTGAACACCCACTGTCAACATACCAACCGCGTTTCTTATGCATAGCTTGTAGAGCGAGTGTGCATTATTCATTGCTATATTGATCTTGTTTTCTTATCCATGTCATTTTCTGAGGCTCTTGTATGCGATTGTTGTTATTCTATTGAGGTTCTTTAGGATGGACTGTCATTCTGCAATATTTTGCCACATGTCCAAAATTGTTACATTCGTAACATTCCACTTCAGTTCTCAAAGATTCAAACCTATTGTAACTTCTTCTCTGTGTTTCACTAGGTCTTATTCAGTAACCCCTTTGTGTATGATTCTCAAAGTTGTTATTGTTCATGTTGTTAGCTCTGCAATTTGGATCTTTATGTCCAAAATTATTACATGCATAACATAAACCAAAAAATATAGTTTGATATCTTGGAGTTGAGGATCTTCTGAAGGGAGGTGCTCTTATAAATTCTTCTTCTTCTTGAGGACTATCCGTTGGTTTTTTATTCTAAAATATAACTCTTATTGGTGGAGTTGTATCCATGTAATCTTCCTTGTATATCATTCTATCCCCTTTGATTGTTTCTACATAGATTTTTGGATATGTTTCTTGCTCTGTTGCTTTAGAGCTTGATCCCTTTTCTGTCTTATTGTATCCAAGTGCAGTCTTGTCAAGATGATATTTTTTCAAACTGACCTCTGTAATTTTGAAGCTTTGTTGCTTTGACTTTTGTATCTCCTTCATAAATATTTTGAAGCTTGTCCCAAATATCTTTAGCGGATTTACAATGTGCAAATTTGGTGAATACCGTATCATTGAGACCATTCCAAAGTAAATTTTTAGCTTTGGAATTATTCTGACCGAGTTTCATTGCTTTTTCATTTGTTGGTGGAACTGTTGGTATTGTGTATCCATCTACAATTTATTTCCAAAATTCAAATATCTCTGCATGTATATATGTCTTCATCCTTATGATCCAAAAAGCATAGTTTTGTCCATCAAACTGTGGTATTCCATTTTTATATAAGTTGGTACTCTCCATGATCTATCTTTCAGTGGTTAAATTGATTTCTGAAGGAACCGGCTTTGATACCAATTGTTGGATTACTAAGAGGGGGGGTGAATCAGTAATAGCGCAATTATAATCTTTTTTATCCAAATAATCCAAGGGTTATATCAATGTAGAATTATTATGCAATAATGAGCAATAAGAAATGAAAAATCACACACATACACAGTACACCAGTTTTTTACGTGGAAACCCAAATCGAGAGAAAACCACGGAATATTTTTTCTTATATGTCTTGAAGAATTACATTCATTAGAAGCACCAACTTCCTTTGTTTTCCAGCTGCAACTGGAAAGAGGCTCCAACCCTCTAGTTTCTTAGGATACAACCTGAGGGAAGATCCAACTCCCCAATTCTCTGGCTACAACCAAAAGGAGGCTACAACCCCCATTGTTCTTTGGCTACAATAGGAATGTAGCTACAACCACCTATCCTTGCCCCATCCAACTGCCCTAAAGTAGAAGTAGAATGATGGAACCACTGTCACACTATCAATGTGAGATATACAGTTGTAAACCTGTACCAATAAACCTGAACCATGCATCAACCATGCATCAACCTGTACCTCAACCTATAATCAACCTGTACCATAAACAAGTGCATCAACCATGCACCAACCTGTACCAAACAACCTGTAATCAACCTGTAGCATAAACAAGTCCATCCAACCATGTACCAAGTATGTACCAATAATGTGTCAACTACTCATCAATATGTACCAACATCATCAACTATACACTTCATGTATGTGCCAACTCATCAACTACTTGTCTCAACCATGTACCCAACATGTACCTTAACCAAAAGCCCTCATCAATTTCATCATCCAAATATGATTTGTAACTCTGTAATATACTTGGTGTATATGATCACATACCTGCAAACCTTCCTTAACTTTAACAATAAGAGACTAGCATTTTCATCAAACTTTTCTTTGGTTTCACATGACTAGTTTTAGATTAGTCAACAACCTTAACTTGAAATAATCAAAACTTTCTACCTGTAATGAATAAAGATATGAAACTGATATAAAATTTTCTTTAGTGTGTTCTATGCAATTCCTCCATGTGTCACTACTTGGAACCTCTCAGAAAAATATTTATAGCAAAAATGGCATACCTTATTGAATTTTGGTTTATTCTAGAGACTAACCTTGTAGAGTGTGTCCCACACGGAATGTTTATTGAATTGATATGAAACTGTTACACAAAATACTAAATACTTTACTATAACCAACACATTTGATCTTACTCAATTTGTATTGTTATGAAAAAGTTATGACATTTTTACCCGAAACACCTATTTTAAACTAGTTTCAGGACTAGCCACAAACCCTATTTTCCACGGAGTGTAACTCCAAAAATACAATGACCCACAAGCTTATTTTTTTAACACATATACTTGGATATGTTTCCTCAATGGCATAGAAATTTCACAGTCTTAAGCATTCTATAAAAAACGTTATTGTGAAAATGGTGAGATGACCTATAAATAACATACCTTAGAAAACATCATCAAAGGAGTTTATCCTTCCTTGAATTCCGACCTTCTTTTCTTCATCTTTACTCAAAAATTTGACTTATATATCATTTGGTTACCTCAGACACCTATATATATTCAATATGCCCAATTTTGATTAAAATTAGAGAGTTTTGCCTCTTATTTATACTCTCTAAATAGCTTCCTTAAAAACATCTTCTAGGTCACTTTTCCCACTTTCCTTATTTTAGGGTTAACCCACTTCTAATTTCTCCATTAAATTTATTATTTAAATAATTTATTTTGTATTCACTTTGAATTATAGTACACTCATCACT
>ML829960.1:0-16984 GCA_009831015.1 Picea engelmannii | reverse complement strand
TATATATATATATATATATATAACCATGTTGCAATCAAATTATATAAGTATATATAAAAATTGATAAGGAGTTTTTGAAACGTTCAACCTTTTGAGTGGACATTTAACTCATCACATTTATTGTTTCAATATTTCTTGATAATAAGTAAAGTGTCCACTCAAAACTTTGAACATTTTAAAAACTCCTTACATATATATATAATTAAAGTTAAAACATAGTTGTAAGCAAGAAAAAATTAGTTGAAATTAATATTAAAATTATGAATTAATTTTAAATTATAATTAAATTCTTTTTAATTAATTTCATATAAAAAAAACTTAAAATCAAAATTTTACTTTACAAATTATTTTTTATAATTTAAAATACGATTAAAAAATAATGTGATAATTTAAAAAATTATTCAAATAATGATATTCAAGTTTTAAAACTTAAAATTCTATAATTTGATTTAAAATATCGAGAAAAAAATGAATGTGATAATTTCAAAACAAAAAAAAAATTCAAAATAATATACTCATCACAAAAGTTTTAAAACTTAAAATATGATAATGTATTATCACTTTTCAAATAAATAGGTCAAATACTAACTATTATAAAACCGATAATTAGGGATTGGATATAAGAATCATTGCAAACTTAAAATTGGAATATTAAGAGTATCCACAAATGACTAAGGATTTTTATATGTGCACATTTTGGAGTGCTTCATGTTGGACAATTGTAAACAAGGGGTTGTTGGTTTAACTAAATATTTTGATATCTTTTTCTCATTAAATTGACAATTTTTTAATAGATATTTATTTGTTTTATTTAAATTGACAATTTTTTAATAAATATTTATTTGTTTCATTTTCTTGTGTAAATCATTTTAGGTTAATTTTCATTATTAGTGTTTGTATTAGATTAAATAAAAGGAACATTTTTTATTATGAGCATGAATGGGATTTTCAATTTTAATGTAGTGATTTTTTTTTGCTTTAATTTCGTTTTATTGATATGATGTTATTATTTGAAAGAATTTTGGTTATAAGAATAATTTGGTTGGTTGACAAATACATTTTGGATGAAGTGATATATATCTTTGATCTAATTTGATTTGATTATTATTTGATGTAGAAATATATCTATCATGGTTTATGCTTTGATATTCTTGTGATGTTATTGAATATATCAAAAATGAACATATGGTTACATGATGAATCTATCATGTTATATGATGTTATTGATGGTTTTTCAAGTGTTACAGGGAGAACCACATGTGCATATGGACTTCAAATTGAGTCAAGATATGTGGACCCAAGACAAGGTTGGATTATGTATGATTGATGTATATAACATTGCTTATTGTTTATTAGTGATAATTCGACGATGTTATTTGGTATGTTGTCTCTAAATGTGTGCAAAGATAGACAAACATTTTCCAAATAAGCTTACACATGGGGAAACGGTCGTATGATGAGATGTGACATTAGTACCATTAGGGAGATAAGTTATAGGTAGCCTATTCCTTCCTACTAGTCTCCTTGTTGTGTAATGGGTTGAAAAACGTATGTTTTAATGTTTTTTTCCTGGAGGTTACACGTTGTCATAAGGATAGGTTGCAAATTTGATCACTTGTGATGTCCTATTGAGGGGTGCACAATAAGGTGCCAATCCATATTTCTCCATAACCATTAGTCTCTTACTAATGGTGAATGAGTTGGGTTACTTAAGTCCCAACCATGACATCGTTCCCCATCATAAAAAATAAAAAAAATGATACTTGAAGGGCATGCGAGAACATGGAATTTTTAGTATGTATCGACAGGTAGTAATTGAAGGGAATCAAGGGACATGGCACCATTGGTATCATGTACATGAAGAGTTGTAGAGGTTATCTCTAGCTCTTGGTGCATGATACTTGAAGAGTTGTAAAAAAATTGTCTATTTTTTGGTAATGGATACTTGAAGGCTCTGAGATAATTTGGTTTCACCCCCAGTGTTGACTTTGAATCGGTTTATGTATACTTGTATATATGAATACTTTGGAAGAAAAGTATCCTTTGGTATATGCATTTTATTTTAGCATGAGAAATTGAATGAATTGCATGATTGGTTTGATTGATCATATAGACTTATGCACATTTTTTGTAAAAAAAAGGGAAATGGAAATTTATTGTATAATTGGAAATAGAAATGCATATAGAAAGGGTTGAGTTAAATGGAAATAAAAAATAATTATTTAAATAGAAAATAATGATTTCATATGCAGCCACTTAATGAAAAAATAACATCTAAGAGTAAATATGTGAAGAAGTTGGGATGTGATGAATAATATTTATTTTTCATTTTAAATAAAGAATTACTTGTGCATGGAGTGACACATGGGTGGGTGAATAATAATATGCATTTAGTAATCAAAATAATAAGTATTTTACATGAGATGAACAATGGCATGAGACTCAAATATTATATAAGAAAGGAGGATTAGGATTGAGAGCACACGTTTTTATGCCCTAAAGTTGGATGGATGTCATAATGTTGAATTTTTTTCTTAGTTAGTTTTTGGTGTTGAGTTTGATATAAGATTGTGTGTGTATTTTGGAGGTGGGGACCTCATATTCTCTATATAAGCCTCACATTTTGAATGTTAGTTTTGTACTCCTCTCATACAACATGTTGTAGCTTGGGGGGCCTTGAGAAAGAAGAATCCTCATTTGAGATTTGGTAGGGTGGTCAACCAATAAACACATAATTTATTCATCAATGGAGAATTGGAGTGTATAGTTGGTGCACGCTGGGAACTGAACAACCATCAATGGAGGATATTTTATAGACTTTTGTAAACATGTATGTTTATTTGAAATTTGTAGAGGTATTTGCATTTCTTTGGAAAATCAAGAATTAATATTTGGGGTTTGAAATTTATGAAAATTTCCTATGGAATTAGCATATGTTTTAAGAGTTGAATTTGTTGATTAGAACCCTTAGAATAAGCTTCAATATCAGCCTAACCCTTGTAGAAAATATCATAGTGAATGATTGCTTAAGAAAAGTTCTAGAAAGAAATTTATGAATTATTTTTTCTTACGAACAAAGGTGATTGCATTCTGTAGAAGCCACACACATGATTGAATGCTAGTTAGCCTTACAAAACCTAAATTTTCATCCATATAACCATCAATTTCCTTCAAGAATCCCATGGTTGTGTCCTATAGATGCAAATTTGAGTTTTTTGAGGAAAATGTCTTGAATTTTTCTAGTTATTTTCTTCTACTTCAAGAGGGAATAATGGGATATGATTTAGAGTGTTAGTAGGCCTATTTAAACTATATTTAAGATATATTTTCATTGATTTGATTGTCTCTATTTTAATTTTATAGAATTCATATTGATTTAAAACTAGTAGGTTGATTACTTTGTTCTTTTGAAATGAAATACTTATTAATCCTCCTCCAATATGAGAAAAGAATAATTGGTATGGTTGCATGCATAGATAAAGGACATTGAAAAAGGATTTTGTATGCATCAAAGCTTTGATTGATGTGTGTTCTTGATTCATCATTATTAAGTCTATTCTATAACTTTTGTTACTAAGTATTTCAATATGAATGACCAACATAGTAGATAGGGTCACAGTGAGTTGACATAGAGTTGTTTTAGTTGTTATTGTTTATAATTTGAGAAAATTTTCTTACACGGAAAATGGTATTGTTACCTAGATTAAGGGATTGCTAATGCCCTATTGAGAATATTGTAATTCTTCCATAGAGGGAAGTAGAGGGCCACTGAATGACTACTAGGAGCTAATTCATTGTGAGTTGGAAATTCATATTGTTAAAGTATGTATTGAACATATTGAATTGTAGGATGGCATATTTGTGTTGAGTATATTGCATTGAAATATTGCAAAGATCATAAAAATAACTGTAAAGAATTGTTGATTACATTGTTCCATGCATTGTTGAATGATTCTTATTCTTATGTAGATATCATAAAATTAATTATTACTTATATACAAAATGTTGTAAAGTATACAATAATAATAATAATAATTAATATATATTATGCATTATTGTATTTGTGTTCTTTGTATTAGGTTAATGTCCAAAGTAATCATTAAATATGGTATCAGAGGGGTTGCATAAGTTAATGTCTATGGACCCACATGCTTAGTAAAACATGTGTGTTGAATTATTCATTCCTCTTGACTATATTTGTTGCTTTTTAAGCTGACTTAAAGTTGATTTTTTCTTCTTCTTTTTTAATGTTTGTGCATGCAAGGGAAGCAATGAATAGAAGGAGATGAGGATGTGGAAGTAAGGAAGCAGGAGGCTATGGTGTGTGACCTCCACTTTATCCTACACGTATACCATCTCCTTCTAGAGAAGATGTTCAGGGAAATGTCCCTACAGGGGAGGTTGTGGCAATGATGCAGTCAATTCAAAGAATGCTCGATGAATTGACTAATAGGTTGAACTAGGAAGCAAGTGATTCTTCTATTTTTGGAGATGGGCTAATAAACCATCATAATGTTAAAGGTCAAAGAGAACTATAAAAAATTAAGTTTCCAGAATTTTGGAGCTCCACTTATGGTGAAGTAGTTTAAGCATGGATTGACAATATGGCCATGTGGTTTGCACTAAGAGATTATATTTCTAATATCAAGGTACATATGAGTGTCTTCTAGTTGAAAGGAAGTGCACTATTGCGGTGGAAAACCTTATTACCACAATTGAGTATAGATATATCTAAGATATCACGATAATTGTTTGAGGAGTGTTTGAAAGAATACTACCTCTTTAAGGAGTTCATTGAAAGACAATTAAGCAATGAATGAGTTCAACTCCCTGAGACAGGGTAACAAGTCAGTACTAGAGTATGAGGTTGGATTCATGGAACTTTTGAGGTATGTAGAAAATTTGAATACAGAGAAGTCATCAATCAATAAGTTAGTCTATAGGATAAATTATAACATCGGATCAAAATTTTGTATATTGGTGCCTCATACTTTGCATCAAGAAATATAGGAGGTCATATTAGTTGAGTAAAAACTCATGGGAGGTGGTCAGTTGAGACCATATAAGCCTTCAAGTTCAATATGACAGAGATAGAGTTATAAATTAGTTAGCACATATAGACCATTGATGGGGTGAAAATATGTGTGAAGGGACCATATGATAGAGACCCAAAGATGTCATTCAAGAGGCCATAGACCATCGTACATGCCATTGATGCAATAGGGTGGTACTAGATCATAATAGACTCAATAGATTAGTGTGCCTACATTTATACAATTTGAGAGTGAAAGATAATCTCCTAACATGGGGTGTTGGACATGTGAAGAGATGCATTTTTAGAGGGATTTCCCACATGAAGCGAGATGAGCTAGTTAAGCGAAGAGTCATACCACTATTGGTGATTTTTGTAAATCCCACAAGATTCATGCAACAATGAACAATTGCTAGGCTAAGCATAAGTCAATGGTGCTCAAGATGATATGTAAGATTAATGGTATATGTCTTTTATTATTGAGAGATGTAGGAGAAATATAACGTTTTACTTCATATAATGCATTATCTAGATGTGAGATGATGGTGATTAGTCAAAAGAATTTTAATTAGGTTGAAATGACTTCTAGTATTAAACAAGGGATAGGGCGGTTAGTTAAAAAATCCGAAGTCAATCGTGGGGTATGTGTTACCCAAATTTTATCGTACATTGCCACTTGTTGTAGGGTAAATGAACCCTGCAGGAGATAACTCCCTTAGGATATTCCTAGACCTAAGACAAAATAGATATGTAAATGACAGATTTCCATAGATCTAATTCATACATGAAAAGGATCTACATGTAGATGGAATGGAAGGATTACCTAGTGATCCCATGGTTGTCCCTGCATGCTCCTTAGTTGTTAGCTTCCACAAATATTCCCTTCGCTCTTACCATCTTAGATCTACAAACATGGAGACACATAAACCTTTCACAAGATCAAACTAATCATGTATAAATTAATGATAGATTTAATAATGTATCACAACACATGAAAGCATTAACTCTCCACAAGGAAATATAACAATGACATACACATCCAAGTAGAGGGAAACATCTTGTACATATTCTATTGATAAAACAAATGGATTACACCTTACAAAGAAGTTGATGCAATCCTTTCCCAAGCTCCGTAATCAAACTGCCAGAACAAGTTTGATTTATGCTTTCTCCTCTCTTTTCCCATGAGAGACCCCCATTATTTATAGGATAGTAGAGATAAGATCAAAGGGTAATTTGGATAAGATCTTCATTCCCAAGATGAAAAGATTCTTGAGGTTGAACCACGAAGAATCATGGGTTCAATCTCATCTCATGAAACCAAGCCTAAAGAGGGAGCAACAGACTTGGTCACACCCTGCATTATTGGAGGGAGCGATTGGTCACTCCTTACAAGAGGACAAGGAGTGACACTTTCTGGTCATAGGTTGTAAATGGGAAACCACCTACCAGGAAAAAAGGTATTGTAAACTCAAGGGAAAAGTGGTATAATTCAGGGGTTCAGACTACTAACCCCTAGATGATTCCCATCAAGTGATAAGGTGGAAAATGATTGCATAACAAATTCCCCCTAAAGTGTGAGGTCGGAAGAGGTGTTTGATGGATGAAATAATTACAAATAAAATCATAGATATTTGGGCGAAGAAACCTAGAAATAAATCACCATCGGTCTTGCATAGTAAACAAATCCCTGAGGCAAGCATACCCATGCTCAGTAATAAAAACCAAGCATAGTTGCCAAAGAATACATGGTGGATCCATGCATGACGTAATTAACTAGATCATGGCCACGAAAGAATACAATGTGAATCCATGTCACAAGTGAGAGGATATCCATGACCAAATACAAATTTGGATCTATGTCACAGGATACAAATCAGTGAGAGCACTCAATTCTTGAGCGATCTCTAAAGTACTCATGAATAAATCCATCGCAACTTGGGAGGGAATGCGATCAAGTAATGAATGGTCCCAACCCAAGGTCTTCGTCCCAAATACCAATGGTATGAATCTATAGAATGTGAATCAATGAGTTGAGTTCGAGCATGGTAGAAACCGTCTGATTACTAGTCATTGATGTTGACCATTAATAGATGCGAGGAAATCCACTGATGATTAAAATGAACCCAAATATACCTAGTACAATCTAACAAGTGTGAATGGATGAGTTGAAGTCGAACACTCGAAGATTCATTCAACATGAGACAATGATGTAAACCCACTGATGAAATGCAAGAAATCATGCCACTGATGTCTGCAAGTCCTAGGGTATTGACTGGTTTCTAGATTTCAAACCTGGATAATGATATAGAGTCGACAAGATGAAATCCATCGAAGGAGGGCTTTGATGTATCCCCCATTGATTGACACGAAACATATAAAGGTAGATAGTGTGAAGAGAGTAAGATTAGAGCACAACTGACTCAGGGATGGCCATGATGAATGGGCTAAAGGACTAAAATTGGTTGACATGGGATAACTTCCCTTGAACAAAACAACACGACAAATGAATTGACTTGGAAACATTGACTCGTTAATCACCAAAACACTTGTCATGGATAACTGGAAGAGTAACCAGTCAGCAGAGTTTGAGAACTCATGGAGATGGTAATGACTTAGAAGAAATGGATAACCCAATTGTTGCACAAAGACACAAAATAGGTGCATTGTTCAAGGGTGACTCATTAGATAGATTCCATTTGTCAAGAGGCCTAGATGGAAAAACCCCCCACTCTTTTTCCTTCTTTCATGTTTAACGAGCGCCAAAGAAAATAAAATTATGCTCAATGTTCTGACCCATGGCTTTATTTTCGAGCCTAGGGCGGAGAGTAGTGCTCGATTCGTCATTTCATATTTGGAGAGTCTAAAGGGGAAAACAAGACTCCAAGGGTGTTCTTTTTCGTAAATTTATTTCCCAAGCTCGAAAAAGGATAAAAGAATACAAGGGAGAACTCTTCTAGCCAATGTTGACTAGAGTATTCCTTTTTCATTATTAATCCATTCGGTCTGAAAAAGGGGTAAACTTACATTGAATAGACGTCCTTTAGAGCCATTTAATGAGTGTCAAAGAAAACAAGCTCACTTGACAATTTTTTCATGTTCAAGGAGTTTGAAAAGAGATTAAAGGAGACTCCAGGGTGTACCTTTGTCACCTGTGTACAAAATAAATAGTTCTCAAACCACACACCTATGTACAAGGCACTACACATCTTGATGGTTTAGAAAAAGGAGATCACATTGTTAGGCTTAGGCCAAGGATATTTTGCATAATCAATGAACTTATGATCCATTGGAGGCATCAAACTGACTGCACCAGCCTACTCGCCTTAGCCAAACGCACCTCCTGGTAAGTTCAAATTTAAAATCTGAGCACTTTTAATGTTTGGTCATTTTCCCAGCTCCAGGTGAAGATGTTTGCAAGCACCAAGCTTGTTGACAAGTTAGAAGGTGTGGAAAACTTTTGTGCCTTGAAGTATAGGATTTCACTCATTCTTGAATAGAATGAACTTGCAAAATTCATAAAGGAAAATGTACCAAAACATGAAGAAGATGCAGCTAAATCAAAGTACAAGAAGGATGTGGTTAGGGCCAAAAGGATCATTGCAGACTCCATTAAAGATCACTTGATCCCTCAAGTGGCCTCAAAGAATACTCCAAAATAAATGTTTGATTCCCTAACCAGAATGTATGAAGGAAAGAACATTAATTGGAAGATGAACTTGAGAACCCAACTCAAGAGTACAAGGATGTAGAAAGGAGAAACAATCCATGATTATTTCTCTAGGATTTCTCAATTCAAGGAACAACTAGAAGCAATTGGAAACAACCTAGATGAAGATGAACTCATAATGAAAACTCTTAATGATCTCAAAAGACCTTGGGATGATTTCATCCAAACTATCTGTACAAGGAAGGAAAAACTCCAGTTTGGCAGTCTTTGGGAAGAATGTGTTCAAGAAGAAGCAATAGTAGCTAACCGAGAAGCAGTACTACTAAGGGATGAATATCAAGCCCTAGTTTCTCATCTTAAAGGAGGAAAGAAAATGTCTCACTTCCAGAAGGAGACCCATCAACATAAGGAATCTCACTCCCCAAATAGATTCACCCATTTCCATAAAGAATCTCACCCTCCAAGGAGATCCACAAGTTTCAGAAAGGTCAAAGAAGAGAAAAATATTTCTCCTCTTATCAATGCTACCATTGTGATAATATGGGACATATTTCTAAGAATTGTCCAGCGAGAAGGGAAGAATACAAGAAGAGAAGCAAAAGGCACCATGCCCATATAGTTGAAGATGAAGAGTCGCCCACGAAGATGACTAAAGAAGAGATTGAAAACTATATTTTATTTTCATCCCTCTCAGGATCTGTGTCACCTGGAGAGGACACTTGCCTCATAGACAGTGGTGCTTCTAAGCACATGACAGATCATAGGGACATTCTCTCTAGCCTTACAAAAAAGAGCTTTCCCCGGAAAGTTACACTCGAAGATGATTACCAATACCCTATCAAAGGAGGGGGAGAGTCCACCTACAAACTTGATTTAGGGACCCCAATGAAGATGAAGGATCTATTATATGTACCAGGTTTGACAAAGAACTTACTTTCTATCTCATCTTTAGATAAGAAAGGTTTCAGGGTTGCATTCATAGATGGTGAAGTTCTTATGTGGCCTAAAGGAAAAACCATAGATCAAACCCTAGTTTCTCATGCTAAAGGAGGAAAGAAAAGGTATCACTTCCAGAAGGAGACCCATTAACATAAGGAATCTCACTCCCCAAAGAGATTCACCCATTCCCATAAAGAATCTCACCCTCCAAGGAGATTTCGGTAGTTTTAGAAAGGTCAAAGAAGAGAAAAATATTTCTCCTCTTATCAATGCTACCATTGTGATAAGATGGGACATATAGATAAGAATTTTCCAGCCAGAAGGGAAGAATACAAGAAGAGAAACAAAAGGCACCATTCCCATAGAATTGAAGATGAAGAGCCACCCATGAAGATAACTAAAGAAGAGATTGAAAACTATGTTTTATTTTCAGCCCTCTCAGGATCTGTGTCACCTGGAGAGGACACTTGGTTCATAGACAATGGTGCTTCTAAGCACATGACAGGTCATAGGGACATTCTCTCTAGCCTTACAGAAAATATCTTTCCCCAGAAAGTTACACTCAGAGATGATTACCAATACCCTATCAAAGGAGCGGGGGAGCCCACCTAAAAACTTGATTCAAGGACCCCAATGAAGATGAAGGATGTACTATATGTACCAGGTTTGACAAAGAACTTACTTTCTATCTCAGCTTTAGATAAGAAAGGTTTCAGGGTTGCATTCATAAATGGTGAAGTTCTTATGTGGCCTAAAGGAAAAACCATAGATAAATCCCTAGTTTCTCATGCTAAAGGAGGAAAGAAAAGGTCTCACTTCCAGAAGGAGACCCATAAACATAAGGAATCTCACTCCCCAAAGAGATACACACATTCCCATAAAGAATATTACCCTCCAAGGAGATTCCAGAAGTTTCAAAAAGGTCAAAGAAGAGAAAAATATTTATCCTCTTATCAATGCTACCATCGTGATAAGATGGGACATATTGCTAAGAATTGTCCAGGCGGAAGGGAAGAATACAAGAAGACAAAGAAAAGGCCCCATGCCCATACAATTGAAGATGAAGAGCCACCCACGAAGATGACTAAAGAAGATATTGAAAACTATGTTTTATTTTCATCCCTCTTAGGATCTGTGTCACCTAGAGAGGACACTTGGCTCATAGATAATGGTGCTTCTAAGCACATGACAGGTGAGAGGGACATTTTCTCTGGCCTTACAGAAAAGATCTTTCCCCAAAAAGTTACACTCGGAGATGATTACCAGTACCCTATCAAAGGAGTGGGAGAGTCCACCTACAAACTTGATTCATGGACTCCAATGAAGATGAAGGATGTAATATATGTACCAGGTTTGACAAATAACTTACTTTCTATCTCAGCTTTAGATAAGAAAGGTTTCAGGGTTGCATTCATAGATGGTGAAGTTCTTATGTGGCCTAAAGGAAAAACCATAGAGTATGCAATTGTCATTGGAACAGAAGAAGGTGCCTTGTATAAGCTAAAAGGTCACTCAGATGCATCCTTGACTCATTCCACTGAGAGTCCATGTCAACTTTGGCATAGAAGACTAGCTCACATCAACTACAAAGACTTACCATATGTGATAAAGGTAGTCACAGGTCTACCAGAATTCAAGGTTGATCATGAAGGTGTGTGCAAGGGATGTGCACAAGGAAAGAACATAAAGAATCCTTTCTCAAATAGAGAGAGTAAAGCTGAAGGAATCTTGGAGCTCATCCACTCAGATGTATGTGGCCCAATGCCATCAACCTCTCTTAGTGGGTATGTATACTATGTGTCATTTATTGATGATTATTCTCGCAAGACCTAGGTTTACTTCTTGAAATTAAAAGATTAAGTGTTTGGAAAATTCAAAGAATTCAAAGCCTTGATAGAGAATCTCTCTAAAAGAAAAATCAAGATACTTAGGTCATATAATGGAGGAGAATACACCTCAAAAGAATTTGTAAGCTTTTGCAGAGAAGTCGGGATTAAGAGGGAGCTCATCACTCCCTATAATCCTCAGCAAAATGGTGTAGCAGGAAGAAAGAAAAGAACTATAATGGAAGTTGTGAAGACTATGATCCATGATCAAGATATTCTAATGCAATTATTGGTTGAAGAAGCAAGAATAGCAGTGTATGTCCAAAATAGACTCTCCCATAGTGCACTTGTATTCAAAACCCCCGAAGAAATGTTCTCTGGAAAGAAGTCAAAAGTAATCCATCTCAAGATATTTGGTTGTCAAGTGTTTTTACACATTCCGAAAGAAAGAAGAACCAAGTTGGACCCTTCGGGAAAGAAGGGAATATTTGTTGGATATTGTGAGGTCTCTAAGGCCTTCAGAATTTACATACCAAGTTACCATCACATTGAGATCAATAGAGATGTAACCTTTTATGAATATCCAGCACTCAATAAATCAAGGAGATGTCAGCTTGAAGAAGTATATGAAAAAGAACCTGTAGCTCCTAGAGTTGCAGAAACAGTGAGAGAAGCCACAGTTTTCCATTATGAGGAGATTCCAGAAGATCATGACATGATAGAATCTCTAGAACCTCGCAAAATGATGATCTCTCACAAGAGAAAGCCAGCTTAGGCAAGGGAACTTATTCAAGATGAAAAAGTATGGTGCCCCGGAAGGAACCATGAGAAAAATCAAGAAACCTAAGCCATTCTCCAGTTATATGGCTTTGATTGTGATCTCATAGAGAAGGAGCCTACTTGCTTTGAAGAATCCATTTAGAAGAAAGAATGGGCAAATGCCATCACAGAAGAATACCAATCCATTATAAAGAATGATGTATGGGAAATAGTTCCCAGACTAAAGAGGAAAGATCTGGTATCTTCCAAATGGCTATACAAGATAAAACATGTTGCAGACAGAAATATTGAAAAATATAAAGAAAATTTTGTAGCTCATGGCTTTTCCCAAAAGGAAGGCATTGATTATGAAGAGACGTTTGCTCCTGGAGCAAGATACACTTCTATCAGAACAATCATAGTTGTTGCAGCCAAGATGAAGTGGAATTTACATCAGATGTATGTGAAAACAGCCTTCTTAAATGGTGTCATTGAAGAAGAAGTGTATATAGAACAACCTCAAGGGTTTGAAGTTGAAGATAGAAATACACATGTTTGCGGGTTGAAGAAGGCTTTGTACGGGTTGAAGCAAGCTCCTAGAGCTTGGTATGGAAGAATTGACAGTTTCCTGACGAGCTTGGGATTTACCAAGAGTAACGCTGACTCTAACCTTTACTTCAAGGTTATGAATGATGAGCCATTTATATTATTGTTGTATGTGGATGACCTATTCTTAACTGGAGAAGAAAAACTCATCATTGATTATAAGAAGAAGCTCGTTGCAGAATTTGAGATGAAATACCTAGGCCTAATGCACTATTTCCTAGGTCTCAAAGTTTGGTAGAACCCAGAGAAGATCGTCCTTAACCAAGGGAAGTATGTGGTTGAAATATTGAAGAGGTTTGATACGTTGGAGTGTAAATCCATGAACACACCCATGGAAACAAAGTTGAAGCTCTTGGTTGATACTTCATCAAAATTGGTTGATGCTACGATGTACAAACAGATCATTGTATCGTTGATGTATCTAATGAATACCAAGCCAAATATATGTTTTTTCGTGAACACCTTGAGTCAGTATCTAGTAGAGCCCAGACATGCTCACCTTGTTGCTACAAAACATGTGATGAGATACCTTAAGGGTACGTTGGACTTTGGTCTCTGTTATAATGGTGATCATGAGTTCGGACTGATTGATTATACCGATTCATATTGGGATGGAAGTGTTTATGGCAGAAAGAGCACTTCAGGATGTTGTTTCATCCTGGGGTCATCCATGACTTCATGGTAGAGTAGGAAGCAATCCAGTATTGATCTTAGCACGATAGAAGCGGAATACATTGTGCATGTTCCTTTATTTGTGAAGCCATATGGCTTTGGAAGTTGTTGACAAGTCTATTTGACCTTGAGATGGAAGAAACCGTGATTCTATGTGATAACCATAGTTGCATAAAGACGATAGAGAACCATGTGTTCCATGACAAGTCGAAGCACATAGAAATCTGGTATCACTACATTCGTGATATGGTGCAAAGGAGATTTATAAAGCTCCAATATGTTAGCACATATGAGCAGGTTGCAAATGTGTTGACCAAGACTCTATCTGGTGTGAAGTTTGAGCACTTCCGAGACAAGCTCGGTGTTGTCTGAAAGGACCTCCCTCGAAAGGGGGAGTGATTTTGATGATACTATAGTATCCTGACCAACAACGGGTATCTCTGTTAGGATTTTATATCCTAGGGGATTGATCATCCTTGGGAAAATCCCAAAAGTCTGATAAGGATGGTCTGTCAGAGTACCTATGCATGTATATGCCAATTGTGGTTAGTAGTGGTAGCTCCGTTAGGATTTTATATCCTAGGGAATCTTATGATTCCTTAGCAGATCCCCGAAGGTCTGGTAAGGATGGTCTGTTAGAGTACCACATGGTAGCTTGTTAGGATTTTATATCCTAGGGAATCTTATGATTCCTGGGTAGATCCTGAAGGTCCAGTAAGGACGATCTATCAGAGTACCACAAATTTTGTTGATACACCTGTCTCATTATGTTGCCACATGTTGATGATGTTTTTGTTCCAGTCTTGTTCTGTTGATGATGTTGTACCAGCCTCGTTTTGTTGATGATGTTGTATCAGCTTCATTTTGTTGGAGATGTTGTTGTTATAGCTTCATGCTATTGATGTTGATGTTTCAGCTTCATGTTGTTGTTGATGATGATGATGTTACTCCAGCTCCATGTTGTGAACGATGATGATATTGATGATCAGTAAAACTTTCAATGATTTATAGATGTGTCAGTCATTGTTCCATATGTTGATGATGATGATGCCCTCTCCTTCTCTTGATGATGTTGTATTGGGTCATGTCAGTAGAATACCCTTCCCGTTAAAGGGGAGTGTTGAAATATTGTAACTTCGAAGAATATTCTAATTATTTTTGAGTTGTTATCTTATAGGTCAAATCATATTTTGTGGATTGATCATGTCAGGTCTTGTATAAGGTCAAATCCCCTTTTGCGGAATGATCACGTCAAGTCTTGTATAATATAAAATCCTCTTTTGTGGATTGGTCAAACTATATTTATATAGTGGTATTTGTAAAGTCGACCCCTAGTGTTTATAAAGTGGTTTTAACCACTCCTAGAAGAAGTTGGCCCTACTAAGTGAAGAAACATAACCCTAACACCTCCTCAACTAGTATTTATATGTGAGGACAGTGCCTCACTTATACACACTCACACTCACTCATCCAATGTGCATATCTTGAAGGAAGTTGTGGTTGCAGGAGGAAGGAGAAGAGATGTGCATGCTCAGTCTTGGTTTATTCTTGGTGTTTTGGTCTTAGTCTTGGCATTGTATTGGAAATCTATTATTGAGGAAGTTTTTGTTGGGTTTTCTCCCCAGTGAGGATTTCCCAGGATAAATGTTGTGTATATTGTGATTTTGTTTCTCTCAATGATCCTACCTATGTTATTGTTATCTATTAAATTGAAAAGAACTTAATAATTGCTCTAAAAATTAACAGCCTCGACACCAGCATTCAGGATCCCCTCCGCCCTTAGGAGCTTTGGGATTTTTGCACGCTCTTACAACCACACTTCAATTTCTCCAGATAGTTGGACTTTCGGACTATCCCTAATATGCAGACACATGTCCCCCGTATACCAACGACCCAGATTTATTTCAAAACTCCAGGACTTCAAGGAATCTGCCTCCTTTACGACGATCACACAAAAATCGTCAAACTCGCAAAGTACGAAGGACTTCAAGGGTTAACAACCACGCACTTTTTCCAAATCTAACGGTCACAAAAGATCTTGGCTTCCTCCGAACGGATCTCGTCCACTCATCCTCCAAACAAAAGGAACTCTTCCTTTTGATAACTGAATCTCACTGTCTTTCCTGAGCTTGAGACTTAGAAAACTCTCGCGCACTCCTTGCGCTTGTCCTCCTTGAGAATATTTCAACGCTTGACTAAGTGTTGGCCTTATGCACACCTTGCATGGGTCTCCTTGAACTTTTATACTCTACTGAGTACGTGTGCACTCCTTGCACTCACTTCTTCGAAGTTTCACACTATCTCTCCTGAGAAAATAAGTCTGAAAATGACTCTGCCTTCGCACTCCTTGCGTGGCACTGTGCACTCCTTGCACCAGGATTTCAGAAGAGAAACAATTGAAACTTATAAAACATAAAAGGTTCATTCATTCACCTATAAATTGCACGTACATGCATAAAAACACATAAAACAAGTAATGCAACATTACCCAAGTAACTTAGAGATAAGCAAACACAGACATGTGAAGCAAATCTCCTCTATTATATTCCTTTAGCAAACATATACAAGGGTTCTGCAGCAACTGTCTCTCTCTGCAACTCTCTTTGACAATAATAACAATAAGCTTCAACAATAATTACAATATTCTTCTACAACCACAATTGGGCATAGATTACATGTATTTATACATGAGGGGGCTTCTCGAGCCTTCCCTCCAGACTACTCTAGTGATATCATATCATAATTAAAGAAACTCGCCGCTAATTTTGTTACAATTAATGAATAATTACAATCCAAATATGAGTTGATGCTCAAAGTCTGTACAATCTTATATGCATTAAAGAAATTACAATCTTCTGTGAACTTATACAATGGCTCAAGCCTCCAAACATTAAAGGGTCTTTAATTCTAATACTTTCAAAATATTAAGGTGACGTGCTCTCCTTGGAATACAAATCAATATGAATGTGCACGTTGGATGATGAGTCATCTTCCACTTGGCCTCCTTGAATGTAGATGGTGATGCTCCTGCACAGTGATTTACTGGTGGAGATATGGATGGCTTTGTTATAGAAATATTGATTATATGGCAACTGCCAATCCCATGTCTTCTAGTGCCTACCACTGTAAATTATATACAATTGCGTAACAGTCTTATTCATCATTTGTCTCTCCACCAATCCATTAGTTATTAGACTACAATAATATTGATTTTTCATTAATTATGTTAACATTAGATTTACCATAGCAATTTGTACTTCTTTTGCATGCTCGTTTATCCATAGACGATGCTACACCATCTCTACCCAACCATAGGCACCTACTCATGCCACCCTCGAGCATATCATATACATCCTAGGAAACCCTTCTACACAAGGGAAGAAAACCCAGCAGAACTTATTTTAGAGAATATCCATACCAAGACAAAATAACCAAGAACAAGCTCTATCCACTAGAGAAAACCACAAAGAAAGAATCTAG